>CAJHNH020003836.1:45000-55476 GCA_905116865.2 Candidula unifasciata
GAGTGCTGGAAGGTGTAGATATAAATGAACATGATTTATGGGTAAAAAAAACGTTCATTAACAATCTAAAACCTCTCGCGCTAGCAGAACGGATTTACATAAGGATAAAGAAATTAACAACTGCATTTACACCTCATTAATTTTTTTTTTTAATTTGTCCAGCGGCTTCTTTCTTTCCATAGTTAACTCGTTTGATGTATGGCAAGTTAGATATTGTGAGGGCCCTTTTGGAGCGAGTGAGCAGTGCGAAGACGCAGATAGATCGTGACGGTCTAAGGAGAACGGCGCTGCGAGGAATTACCACCGGATCTGGCCGACGCTCAACACTCAGGGGAAGGAAGAGACGGATATACAATCAGACGGTTACTGGTACCAGTGGAATTGAACTCTACGGCTGCTGCTGAAGATGGGGACTGAGAGCTTATGGGAAATCCCCGAGTGCTGTGATGTCGGTTCCAGGGCTGCCAAAAAGAATTGTTTTGAAAAACCCAGCTTCGCTAAACAAAAACCCAAGCAATACATAGACACACAAAAAACCCCAGATTGTTAAAGTGTGCAAAATTTATAGTTACGAAGCGAAACATTTACCACTTTTATATAAGGATATATTTAAAAAAATATCCCTGTGTGGGTTCCGGGACCCAATTGTGGGAAAACAGGAAAAGACCCACTGCCTACCCAAAAGCATGTCGTAAGAGTCGACTAACTGGGAGCTTCCTTTGAAGTCGGAGTGCATCTGCCTGAGAGGCAAGGAACCAACAGTCTGCATTCAAGTGAATCAGATCTGTAAAACTGATGCATACGCAACACTCAGGTTCTGGAGCAGGACTGCAGTCCAGGAGTGGACGAACAACCAGAACTTTCCGCCAAAGTGTACAGCGTTGTTTCTTTGTACGACTCTCATGGTGGTATGCCATTCTGCGAAGAGAGAGAGAGAGAGAGAGAGAGAGAGAGAGAGAGAGAGAGAGAGAGAGACAGCCAGACAGACAGACAGACAGACAGACAGACAGACAGACAGACAGACAGACAGACAGACAGACAGACAGACAGACAGACAGACAGACAGACAGACAGACAGACAGACAGACAGACAGACAGACAGACAGACAGAGAGATGGGATATAATCTGATACAATGAAATCGACCCTCTTGACATTCACTTTTTTTTCTTTTTCTTCTTCTTCTTTTTTCGTCGTCGCACTGATACCAGGTTGTAACCCAGTGTCGTAGTTTTGTGTATTTGTCTTGCGCTTCTCGGGTGGCTTGAGTGATAGATTTGTTCAGCTTTTTTTTTTTTTTTTTGCAGGTTTGATCTACACAATTTATCCATTTCTTTCTTTGTCTTCCTCTTGCCTTTCTCCCAGATGTTCGACAGTTTAAAGTCTCATATGCAGTCTGGTCTTGCTGCATTTTCATTACATCTCATATGCTAGTCCATACTCTTTCTATACTGTTCCATATGCTATTTAATACTCTTTCTATACTGTTTCATATGCTATTTAATACTCTTTCTATACTGTTCCATATGCTATTCAATACTCTTTCTATACTGTTTCATATACTATTCAATACTCTTTCTATACTGTTTCATATACAATTCAATACTCTTTCTATATTGTTTCATATACTATTCAATACTCTTTCTATACTGTTTCATATACTATTCAATACTCTTTCTATACTGTTTCATATACTATTCAATACTCTTTCTATACTGTTTCATATACTATTCAATACTCTTTCTATACTGTTTCATATACTATTCAATACTCTTTCTATACTGTTTCATATACTATTCAATACTCTTTCCATACTGTTTCATATGCTATTCAATACTCTTTCTATACTGTTTCATATACTATTCAATACTCTATCTATATTGTTTCATTTACTATTCAATACTCTTTCTATACTGTTTCATATACTATTCAATACTCTTTCTATACTGTTTCATATACTATTCAATACTCTTTCTATATTGTTTCATATACTATTCAATACTCTTTCTATACTGTTTCCTATAATAGTCCCATTTGCAGTCTGGTCATATTTTCTTTACGCTAATGAAATGTAGTCCGTGTTCAGTTACTGGCTGCTTTTATACCCTGAACGCAGCCAGATCTGACCTGGCTATGAGTAACATACTGTTTACGTGACACTTGTGAGACAACTCTGCCGAAGTTCATGTCACGGAATTATATCGAGTCAGTTCTCTCGATGTCTATACCACACATGAATGTCAATTGATAAAAATAAAGGAGACAAAGAAAAAAAAAATTTAAAAAACGGAAGATTCAAAGAAAGAAAGGAAAATGAAAAGAAAGAGAGAAAGTAAAAAAGAGAGAAAGGAAGAGCAGACATTTCGAAAAACAGGAAAATAAAGAAAGAAAGAAAGAAAGAAAGAAAGAAAGAAAGAAAGAAAGAAAGAAAGAAAGAAAGAAAGAAGGAAGAAAGAAAGAAAGAAAGAAAGAAAGAAAGAAAGAAAGAAAGAAAGAAAGAAAGAAAGAAAGAAAGAAAGAAAGAAAGAAAGAAAGAAAGAAAGAAAGAAAGAAAGAAAGAATGAAAGAAAGAAAGAAAGAAAGAAAGAAAGAAAGAAAGAAAGAAAGAAAGAAAGAAAGAAGAAAATAAAGAAAGAAAGAAAGTAGGGATGAAAAAAAGAAAAAAAGGGAAAGAAATAAAGGGTTGAGAAATAAAACAGACAAGAATCGACATCAAAGAGTTATTGAGTTGAAAAATACTACAAGACAACGCATACAAATGATATCTATGCTTTGTTTTACACTACAAAATTAAATTGTCGTATTTTTGCGTAAACAAACAAACAGAAGAGAAGAAGGGCAAAATGCAAGAAAGAAACATAGTAGAAGAAATAAACATACGGTGCAAATACCAGACAGGAAGGCTCTCAGGTCGATGCAGCCTAAAGTGCGTACCAGATACAGTCATAGAAAGTCTTCTTCTTTTTTTGCGTTCACCAGCTGTAAACTCTGGTGAACATTTCTGGTTGTTCGTCCACTTCTGGATTGAGTGCTGCGTGTGCATCCGTTTGAAAGATCTGACGCATTTGTGTGCAAACTGTTGGTTCCTTTCCTCTGCGACTTCGAAGGAATCTCGCAATAAGTCGACTCTTACGGCATAATTTTGGGTAGGCAGTGAGTCTATTTATGTTTTCCCTATAATAGGTCCCCGGATCCCACACCGGGGTCTTAGGAAGTAAAGGCGACCGTTATAGTGGTTATCACATCACCCACCGTGTGCCGATTGGTCTATAAAATATAGGTCTCGCCCTATATGCCCAATATACCTCTGTGCATGGAATATGGTTCTTTACTCCCCATCAAGACGCACCAAGATGGCGGGAGGCTTCTTTGTCTGTTAAGATGAAGAGTGCCTTTTTACCAGTTAAAAACGTAAGGATCGCTTTTCACGCTTTAGGCACATCGGGCATATGGGAAGAGCGCCCATATTTGAACAGACCAATCCATACTAGATAGGTAATGGGGTCAGCATTACGCCAGCCGTCTTTACTTCCCCAGGACATACATCATGGTACCAATTTTAGGCTGGATCGACCTGCGACGCCCCGTACCATGATAAAAATCCACGCAGTCAGCAGTGGGTTTCGATTCCGGTCTTTTACCATTTTTTTTTACGTTTAATGTCGGATTCTAAGGGGAACAGGGGTTCCGGAGTACGTGCACGAGTGTCCGGTCCCCTAACGGCGTTTTCATCAACGTCATATCGTGTAAGTTCAAATATGCTAGGACTATCACCCTCTGGGGGGGCTGATGTACATGCTGGATTGAGAATCTGAGCACATATGGACACGTCCGGAGTGCCGTAAAGATAACCCACCTCATAACTCATAACTCATGGCCTTTTACGTTTAAAATATTTCATACGTAAGAAATAACTGGTAGTCTGGTAGTCCTAGTTTTAGCTTCATAGCAAACGGGTCACCCCATCTTTGCTCCGCTCCCGTGCCAACGAAAAACACACAGAATGTTTATCACAGTCCCTTGTGGAAGGATTGACAGACTGCTGTCTCAACATATCTAGCATGCATTAAAGCATATAGTAGGCATCGGAAGTGCTAACACAAACAGTCCGACGTTAGAAACGCAGTTCATCATTGATGGTAGCGGAAGTCACCAACAGATCTGCGGTTGCCCACGCGATCAATTTTAATCACACACGGGCGCCACTAAAATTGCGATGACAGGCATCGCGCCATTATCTGAATCTACAATTCACACCACCACGTTGGTCACAGTCGAAAAAAACATTCCAAATGAAATCAGCAGCTCATAGTGTCACGCCATGCATTTAACTCAAAAGCTGGGCGACGAAACTATATCCAGTCTACAAATAGAACAAAAATGCATCGGCCACCGTCCGGCAGAAGCAAAAAATGTGCCTCGGCTCCAAAACAGTGGCCCGCCTAGGGTCCATTTTGACCGGAAGTAAATATTGAAACAATTGCTCCACTTGATACACTCATCAACAATCAGCAAGTCCTTTACAGAACGTCGCTCTCTTTACGGCATGCCTGAAAGTATCCATTTTCTTAGCAAGCTCTCCGGCCCCATGTGCTTTCAATGCCAATGCATCCTCAATATCTTGTATCCATCTTTGCGGTGGTCGACCCCTGCCTCGCCTTCCACAAACTGCACCTTTCATCACCGTTTTTTCCACTCCACGCCACCATGCAACTTTCGAGACATGATGCTGTTTATAAGCCAGTTCTCCTTGATGTTCAACTCGTTCAGAATGTCGATGTTTTTCCTCTTCCTGATCCATGGTATTCTAAGAATGTTACACTATCAATGTATAATATCGTATCTTGCGTGATAGCACGCTTTCATTCTACGTCGCCCGAACACAAAGTTTTTCTTCTGTACTAGAAATTGCCTCATAGAATAATGAATAATTAATCGACTTTCACTATTCACAAAATAACCGATTCCACAAAATAGATTCTTCTTTGGCAATAAATAGTTGGACGAAAGCGATAATCAAACTATAAATGTGATCACACTCTGACAAACTTAATTATTATATTTTAGTGAGTGATATCTGTTTACGACAATGACTCATATTTAAACTTATTAGGTATCGAACATCTGTCAGACTGGGCGACTTCGGGCACGCAAGTATGGAGATATATTTCTCCTAAATTTCTTATACGTCTGCGTTTATTTGTTTATGTGGTCGGGATAGTTTTTCCTGACTGTCGGAAAATCAATGAGCATTTAGAGGAAATTCGTAACTTTTTATTGCAACTGAAAGGATGTTGGCATTTCAACACTTTGGGTTCCGCTTTTGGTGCTCTTTCTCTCTCGGCTGGTGTTAAGAAGGTGTGGAGATTAATAGTTCCATGCCAAATTTTCTCATGTGAGACATTTCCGGTTGGTCCCGTGCTGTCATGGTTGTAGCTACAACAGAGACGGATCAGCGCATTTTTGCGGGAAGATGCAGCTATGGGATTTCCACAGATATTTAATAGTGCAATACAAAATCTATGTGAAATTAGGATTAGTGTAGGGGCTAGGTGTTCGCCTGTGCGTCCGAGGGTCCTGGCTGCAAATCAGAACGAAGCAGGCCATTTTAAGTATTAACATTGGCTCTCAGGTCGACCATGCCTTAAATGGGTATCAATTACAGTCCTGGGAAGTAAAGTAGGTCGGCATGCTGTTTACTACATCACCAGTTAGGTGCCACGCTGTCTATAAGGTCTCCCCGTGTGGGTTCCAGGGCCCTGTTGTGGGGTAAAACAAGAATAGACCTACTGCCTACCCAAAAGCGTGTCGTATGAGTCGACTAATTGGGAGCTTTATTCGAAGTCGGATTACATCTACCCGATAGGCAAGAAACCAACAGTCTGCATACAAATGAGTCAGATCTGTAAAACGGATGTACACGCAACACTCAGGTTCTGGAACACGACTGCAGCCCAGAAGTGGGCGAACAACCAAAATTTTCCGCCAGAGTTTACAGCTGGTGAACGCGAAGAAGAAGAAGAAGAAGAAGAAGAAGAAGAAGAAGAAGAAGAAGAAGAAGAAGAAGAAGAAGAAGAAGAAGAAGAAGAAGAAGAAGAAGAAGAAGAAGAAGAATAGAAGTCTATAATGTATAGGTCAGGGCAATCCAAGTAGGAGCCAGTTGGCCAAATCCGGCCCGCTATGGTCTAGAAAGTGATCCCCGGATCATTATCAGTTGTACTGTATAAATGATCGTTTTATACTGGGGCTCTATATTATGGCCCGTGACGATTCCCGTTGTCAAAATGTTGGCCCCCCTGGGTAAACTTTGTTGTGTGCAATATATGGGTACGTGAAAGAAAAGTTTATAAATGAACGTAAAACGTTTTGCTGTGCAGTACAAGATTGAACGGGATGTGAGGAGAGAGAGAGAGAGAGAGAGAGAGAGAGAGAGAGAGAGAGAGAGAGAGAGAGAGAGAGAGAGAGAGACCGTTGGCTCCACGACTTTGGAGAGGAAGGACTTGTAGATGTAGGTTCTAGTCTGGGGGTTGCCAGGCTAGACTTGTACACTATGTGTCACGCTGGGTGACGGGATACAGTGTTCATGTTGCTGGCGGGTGCTGCTGCAGTAACAGGTTTCCAGCGTGAGGGATCCAAGGTAACATGACAAGCCGCAGACGAGAGGTCTGGATAGTTTTAGCAAAGATGTGCATCGGCCTGGATGGTCTCTAGCGACAGTTGCCTTAACCTAAAGGAGTCTTGGAATCACAGGCACGCAAATCAGGAAAGTGGATTTATGCAATCGTGTACTGATTGCCCGTGACAACCACTGGACACAGTGTGACAGGAGAAGTCCTTCGGAGCAACGCCTTCTATCAATAACTGTATAGGAGGAGGAATTATTGTATTACTGTATTAAGCGTATCTCGTGATGCAATCCTTTTTTATGATATTTGAATAGAGTGGGAACTTTGACGGTGGACCTTCGTTGTGTTATTGTTGAGCAGGAGTTGTGACCGTTAAGAGAGACGTCACTGAGTGACGGCAAGTGCTCGAGGCATCATGCTATTTAGCAATCCTCCAGCGAACACCACAAGCGTCAGTAAACATAGTTAACTAGCCGTGGTATAGGTCTACCACTATTTAACCACTATGTCTAAAGGGTGGAAAAGACCTTTTACTTTACTTATAGCAATTAGGAATTATGCAAGCGGAACATGAATGATACAGCTATTGATGCGGACTCATAGGAACAAAATGCAATGGACCGTGTTGTATGGAAAGGGCATATCAGGAAGAGAATGAGACTGAAGGAAGAAATGATTACAGGAAGGATGAGAGCTGAGCGTCTGAAAAGAAACGGATTAAACACAAATGTTGTTAACAATGGTCCTGAAATCCCATGCTATAATTGAGGAAGACTTTTCTTGACACGGGTGGGTCTTGCTAGTCATACTCGCCATCGCCATGGGCTTTGAGTCTCATGCCTCCTCATAGCGCAATATAACACTATCGTCTGGAAAGACGGACAGGTGCCAATGACATAGCAATTAAGAGGAGTGTAAGTCCAGGTATTACAACACGGAGGTCTGGATCGGAAAACCTGGGTTCGAATCCTTGCTAATGACGTTCTTTTTACTTTAATAACACATCTTAACATGCATAAACACCATTTATACGCAGACTCAAAGACACTCCTGGTGGTAAACTGGGCCTAGAATCCGACAGATGCATTCATTAACATCAGTTGTTAAAACGAATGACATTTAAGCTTTCTCTTTCGCAGTGTCCACTAGCAGAGAGGTTAGTTGTGTATCCTTTACAGGACGTAACAGAACCAACCCCAACAACCCCTGTCGATGTATGTGTACATACAGAAAAAAAAAACAAGCTGAATTTCATAAAAACAAAAACAATTATATCTCCAGCTCTACAGTCTTTCAAGCGGGAATGGAGATTACAGACCAGAGAGTGACAGCATAAACAAACTCAACAGGAAAGAACAAACATCAAATTTTAGACTTCGGACAGGACACTGTGGTCTTCGAGCACACCTGTACAAGATAGGCATAAAAGAATCTGCTGCCTGTGATTGTGGAGCAGAAAGACAGACCCCTGAGCACATACTGCAGTACTGTCCTTACCTCTCCCAGCAAAGACTGTGGACCTGGCCCAAGGGAGCCACATTGCAAGAGAAGCTATGGGGGACCTGTGGCGACCTTAAACGCACAGTCCTATTTGTGACCCAGACGGGATTCAATGTTTAGCATGACTGATGTCGAACGCAGCAGAAGAAGAAGAATATATACAGCTCTAGAAGAGTCTCGAATAGATATTTAAAAAAAAAAAAAAAAATTCATTACATAAATTGTCAAAACTGATTCAAATAAAATGTTTCTCCCTCATTAAAACGCATAACTCTTTTGAAAATCCACACTGAAAGTAGAAAACTGTAGACGGCGAGCAAGTGATAGACAGCGTTACAATTGATTGATTACACCACAAAAAGGGCGAACAATAGCCTCAGGAAGTGTAAAACCGGGAAGAGAACCAGATAGCATCGGAAATCCATTGCAAGAAACTTGATTGTGGCCACAGTATTTTATTGATTGATCCGTAATAGCTGGAATCTCAGTGTGTAAGATAAGAGGAGGTAGTGAAAGAGAATGTCGAAGATCCATTGGAGCAAGTCCACACTGTGCGGATTGCTGCTGCTACTACTGCTTGCTGTTGCTGCTGCTACTGCTAATACTGCTGCTGTCGTCGCTACTACTGCTAATGCTATTACGTTGTCGACTACTGCTACTTTGACAACTACCTTTACTTGAAATATACTACTGCTTAGGACTAAATGCTATTACGTTGCTCGACTATGCTACTAGGACTACTACTGCTTTACTTGCTAGCTACTGCTTAGACTAATACTGCTACTGTACTACTACTGCTTAGACTAATACTGCTACTGCTACTACTGCTTAGACTAATACTGCTACTGCTACTACTGCTTAGACTAATACTGCTACTGCTACTACTGCTTAGACTAATACTGCTACTGCTACTACTGCTTAGACTAATACTGCTACTGCTACTACTGCTTAGACTAATACTGCTACTTCTGCTACTACTGCTTAGACTAATACTGCTATACTACTGCTACTACTGCTTAGACTAATACTGCTACTGCTACTACTGCTTAGACTAATACTGCTACTGCTACTACTGCTTAGACTAATACTGCTACTGCTACTACTGCTTAGACTAATACTGCTACTGCTACTACTGCTTAGACTAATACTGCTACTGCTACTACTGTCTTAGACTAATACTGCTACTGCTACTACTGCTTAGACTAATACTGCTACTGCTACTACTTGCTTAGACTAATACTGCTACTGCTACTACTACTGCTTAGACTAATACTGCTACTGCTACTACTGCTTAGACTAATACTGCTACTGCTACTACTGCTTAGACTAATACTGCTACTGCTACTACTGCCTTAGACTAATACTGCTACTGCTACTACTGCTTAGACTAATACTGCTACTGCTACTACTGCTTAGACTAATACTGCTACTGCTACTACTGCTTAGACTAATACTGCTACTGCTACTACTGCTTAGACTAATACTGCTACTGCTACTACTGCTTAAACTAATACTGCTACTGCTACTACTGCTTAGACTAATACTGCTACTGCTACTACTGCTTAGACTAATACTGCTACTGCTACTACTGCTTAGACTAATACTGCTACTGCTACTACTAAACTTAGACTAATACTGCTACTGACTACTACTGCTGGGGGGGACTAATACTACTGCCTACTACTGCTTAGACTTAATACTGCTACTGCTACTACTGCTTAGACTAATACTGCTACTGCTACTACTGCTTAGACTAATAACCGCTACTGCTAATACTGCTTAGACTAATACTGCTACTGCTACTACTGCTTAGACTAATACTGCTACTGCTACTACTGCTTAGACTAATACTGCTACTGCTACTACTGCTTAGACTAATACTGCTACTGCTACTACTGCTTAGACTAATACTGCTACTGCTACTACTGCTTAGACTAATACTGCTACTTGCTACTACTGCTTAGACTAATACTGCTACTTGCTACTACTGCTTAGACTAATACTGCTACTGCTACTACTGCTTAGACTAATACTGCTACTGCTACTACTGCTTAGACTAATACTGCTACTGCTACTACTGCTTAGACTAATACTGCTACTGCTACTACTGCTAGACTAATACTGCTACTGCTACTATACTGCTTAGACTAATACTGCTACTGCTACTACTGCTTAGACTAATACTGCTACTGCTACTACTGCTTAGACTAATACTGCTACTGCTACTACTGCTTAGGACTAATACTGCTACTGCTACTACTTGCTTAGACTAATACTGCTACTGCTACTACTTCTTAGACTAATACTGCTGCTAATACTGCTACTACTGCTTAGAACTAATACTGCTACTG
>CAJHNH020003837.1:0-10000 GCA_905116865.2 Candidula unifasciata
TTAAAATAAATCATCGTAAATCGAAATTTAATTAGCCAGCCTTGTTGTAAAACACTTTCTCAGACTCAGTTTTCTAAGAAAGTGTAGGTGTCCCTAAAGAACATTTTTCTATTGAGGCGAAAACAACAGTTCAGAAGAACATATGGAGACGAAAGCAGGAATTCCCAGGGTGAACGAAAACCCTCACCTCTCACCGGGTAGTGTTTCATGAATGAAGGGGTGTTTAATTGAGTTGTTTTAACCCATGGAATCACAGAGTTAGCGAGCTAAAAGCTATCGATGAGGTCTCCTGGCAACTAGAGGGAGCTAAAGTGTGGGTTAAGTCTCTGATTGCCAATGGATCTCTTCAATGAGAAAGTAGGTCAATTGATCCGGAAGTCTCGGTGGATGAGTACATGGGCAGTTCCAGACAGTCGGCAGAGATCCATGGGGGTGTTTGTGGGGTCCAGGCAGGAATCAATTCTGAGGCCAATAATCGGTATATCTGATGTTTACATTGACCTGGGCAAGAGCAGTTGAGGCACTGTGGCCATTACCATCAAGACAAAGAAACTGCGCCAAGAGATGAATGTTTGTACAGGCTCTGCAACTAAATCTGTTTACAAGACTGGGACAGCCAGCTGGAAAACCCACCATTAAATTTACATTTTATCGGAAAGGGGGAGGGGGACAGGGGCCTTAGGTCCTTTGGGGCCCCACCCCAAAACCCGTACTCAATGTACTGAGCATACTGGTTTGTTTGTTTTGTATAGACACAGGCAAGGGAAGGGTGAACAGAGAGACAGACAGACAGACAGACAGACAGACAGACAGACAGACAGACAGACAGACAGACAGACAGACAGACAGACAGACAGACAGACAGACAGACAGACAGACAGACAGACAGGACAGACAGACAGACAGACATACAGACAGACAGACAGACAGACAGACAGGGTGGACCTACGGACAGGGACAGGATATTTATAGATAGATAGATATATAGACAGACAGACAGACAGACAGACAGATTTAATAGATAGATAGATAGATAGATAGATAGATAGATAGATAGATAGATAGATAGATAGATAGATAGATAGATAGATAGATAGATAGATAGATAGATAGATAGATAGATAGATAGATAGATAGATAGATAGATAGATAGATAGATAGATAGATAGATAGATAGATAGATAGATAGATAGATAGATAGATAGATAGATAGATAGATAGATAGATAGATAGATAGATAGATAGATAGATAGATAGATAGATAGACACAGAAAAAGGAGATAAAGGGTTACAGGGAAGGATATACAACTCAGAAAAAGGTTAATTCTGTCATCTGAAGGGACATGGGTTACAATAGACAAGACAGATCGATGCCCACTGGTTTGAGAGATGGTTCAGGGATGTTCTACAAACAGACGGGGACACCACGAACAATGAGCCGCCCTTTGGGCAGGTTGTTCATGCCTCTGAGAGACAAGAGGGCCATGGACACAACTCACACAGAGGTGTTTCATCATCGACATGGGGGGTCATTGACACAGCTAACATAGGGGTGTTTCATCATCGACATGGGGGTCATTGACACAGCTCACACAGGGGTGTTCCATCATTGACTTCGGGGGTCATTGACACAGCTCACACAGGGGTGTTCCATCGTTGACATGGGGGTCACTGACACAGCTCACACAGGGGTGTTCTATCTTTGACATGGCAGTCATTGACACAGCTGACACAGGGGGGTTCAATCTTTGGCATGGGTTCATTGACACAGCTCACACAGGGGTGTTCCTTCGTCGACATGGGGGTCATTGACACAGCTCACACAGGGGTGTTCCATCGTCGACATGGGGGTCATTGACACAGCTCACACAGGGGGTGTTCCATCGTCGACATGGGGGTCATTGACACAGCTCACACAGGGGTGTTACATCATTGACATGGGGTCATTGACACAGCTCTCACAGGGGTGTTACATCGTCGACATGGGGGGTCACTGACACAGCTCACACAGGGGTGTTTCATCGTTGACATGGGGGGTCACTGACACAGCTCACACAGGGGTTTTTCATCGTTGACATGGGGGGTCACTGACACAGCTCACACCGGGGTGTTCCATCGTTGACAAGGGGGTCATGGACACAGCTCACAGAGGGGTGTTTAATCGTTGACAAGGGGGGGGGGCATGGACACAGCTCACACAGGGGTGTTTCATCGATGACAGGGGAGGGGGGGGGGGCATGGACACAGCTCACACAGGGGTGTTCCATCGTTGACAAGGGGGGTCAGTGACACAGCTCACACAGGGGTGTTCCATCGTCGACATGGGGTTCATTGACACAGCTCACACAGGAGTGTTCCATCGTCGACATAGGGGTCATTGACACAGCTGTCGCAGAGGTGTTGCATTGTCGATTTGAGGAAAGCAAGATGGTTAGTTTGACGTCAGTAAAATATGGATGTAAGTTCCCCATTGTCGTCCCCACGATGATCACAATCACAGTCTTCGCCACCGCTCTCACCATGACCAATGTCATAGATTTATTCTTTCTTTCTGTCCTTCTTTCTTTCTTTCTTTCTTTCTTTCTTTCTTTCTTTCTTTCTTTCTTTCTTTCTTTCTTTCTTTCTTTCTTTCTTTCTTTCTTTCTTTCTTTCTTTCTTTCTTTCTTTCTTTCTTTCTTTCTTTCTTTCTTTCTTTCTTTCTTTCTTTCTTTCTTTCTTTCTTTCTTTCTTTCTTTCTTTCTGTCTTCCTTCCTTTATTTATTTCTTTCTTTCTTTTTCTTTCTTACACTCCCGCCGTTGCTTTCGCGACCAATTATCAATGTGTATCTACTTTACCTACGTCTAATATATTCATCTGTCTGCCGATCTGTCTATCTGTCGATCGATAATCGACTGAACCATCTGCCTGTTTGACTCTTTCTTTCAGCATCCACCACTATCTTCTTGGCCGCCCTTAAAGTATCTTTACGTGTAGTGACTTATTTTCCAACGTTTAAAAAACAAAAAAATCCTTTCTATAGCATTCCATGAATGAAGAATCCAAGACCAAGACTCGTGAAGACAGGAATTATGGAAACCTCGCTCAGCTATTTGTATAGTCACGGGGCAGTTAAACTGGGCTACCGCAAAATGGTGACCAACTGGCATGTTGTGCACGGGTTGAGAAGTGCCAGAAGCTGCAGTTGAACCTCACAAGAGCGCACGCTCAGCGATTAACATCTGGTGACGCAAAGTGTCGTTATTCGGAGGAGAAGTCACCAGGTACAAATCTCATAAATATTCTCCTACCGTAAGGTTATATTGGGGTGACAAAGTGACCTGACATCCTGAGGCGTTCGAGGTTGACTGACTGACTGGCTGGCTGACTGACTGACTTTCCACACCACCAGGACATCACACAAGCGATAAACACCAGATGACACAAAGTGCCACCATGTGGATGAGGATCACCGTGGAGAGGTCCCAGAAACCGCGTTCAGCCATCGAACCACACCCATGTCCGGGCTATATTGCGGCCCCTGGCATGAGCCAGAGTAGGGCTTCAAATAACGAAAAATTGCATCCTAAAAAGGACGCCAAGATTGCAACTAATAATACTTTTGAGGCTGCCTACTCTATGGTCTGTGTGGCCACTCTATGGTCCTTCCGAAGTAGGTAATAAACAGCGTCCTGGGAACACAAATGGAGACAACTGGTATAGTTTCCTCATAATTTTATGACCTAGATTAAATGACGCCCCCATCACTTGATCCTTCCCAATATGTTTTAATAAATAAAGAACATTTCGTATCAAATCCCGTATTTATCTCACTAAAAATGGTTCCATGAACTATCTAACATATCATGATTATCCCCCTTCTCTTTCGCCAGGTTGTCTGCCCACTTTGGCAAAAATTATTTCCCCTGGCTGTCCGTTTGACGAGCATTGATCCTCGGAAGGTGCTCTCCGATTTTTATATTTTCTGCCAGAAATTAAACTCCAAGTTCTACAGTTTTATATTTTCTGCCAGAAATTAAACTCCAAGTTCTACAGTTTTAAGAAACACCCGTAGAGTGTATATATATTTTTTTGGTCACATGAGCAAAAATCAATTCTTGAAAATCTGTATTTCGCCCCCACCCTGAGAAAAATTATTTCCAATTTTCACAAATTACCTCCCTGGATCCTAGACAGCTGTTAGTTTAACAGATGGTCAGGGGTGTAGAAAAGAGAGAGGGGGGGGGCGCCATCACTAAGTTGGTGACACAGTGGCCAAAAGGAATGTGAATATAGCAAGAAGAAAGTAAATATAACAAAAAGAATGTGAACATGGTTAGACGAAATTAAATATAACAAAAAGAATGTGAACATGGTTAGACAAAAGTAAAAATAACAAAAAGAATGTGAACATGGTTAGACGAAAGATCTAAGCAAAACAAGAAGAAACTAAAAATAACAAAAAACAAAGTAAACGTAATAAAGAAGAGAATGGTACAACGGGCAGTGACCAGGAGAACTGGCCACTTTCAGAGGAAAGGCAAGACGGACATAGACGATCAAACCGCTACTGGTACCATCGGGGCTGGAACGCTCCGCTGGCTGCTTAAGATGGGGATGAATCATTCATGGGAATGTCCCAAGTGTCGTGATGTTGGTTCTTAAAACTCATCTCTGTTTTTCCTGCATGTCGTAACATGTGACCAAGTCCTCGACTGAAATCTGCTACCATGGGCGTCTACGAAAACGTTATTGACACACACACACACACACACACACACACACACACACACACACACTATTACTGGGAGCAGGTAGCGTGTGTCTCAAGAGGGCCACATCCTTGTTAATGTGTCTAATAATAATACCATTATATACGGCAAATAAACATAAAATAAATGTAAAATAATACAATATGTATAAACAACTACTTAAAGGCGGAACTTGTATATTATTATTATTATTATTATTATTATTATTATTATTATTATTATTATTATTATTATTATTATTATTATTATTATTATTATTATTATTATTATTATTATTATTATTATTATTATTATTATAGGCTGAAGGGGTTGCTCAAGACAGCGAAGGCCCCTAGAGTCTAGCACCTCTGTTTCTGGAGAAGCACCTTTGCCAAGATTTATAGATACAGGCTCGTCAAAAGTCCGCCACTTATAACGTTAAAGGGTAGAAATAGGACTGGGTCAGAAACAACATCTAAAGCTTATCGCTGGCGATAAAATGATTCCAATCCTGGACCGGAAGCTGGCTCACACACAACTGTGTGGATTAGCTGTATGTGCTGAGGCCCCTACCTGGATCAGGCTTGAACTGCGGCAGGATTGCAAACACATTCATGGCGACCCGGAGAAAACAGAGATTGTTCCGTGACAGATCAAGCAGGCGGAGTATTAGAGATAGTCTGGAGCGGGAGTGGTCTTGTCTGAGAGGCTCTCAGCCTCGTTGTTTGCCATGTAAATCTACTCGTCTCCAGGAAACAGACACGCGAATTTTCGATAACAGCCGGCGGGAAAACTGAGTTGTGACCGTAAAGTCATCTATGGTGGCACTGAGATACAGCAAGCAGCTGAAAATCTAAATGTTTACCAAATACTTCTTTTTCTTCTCTTCCGATAATTACCTCATCCAAGTTTTGGGGGAGATGTCATCATCTTCTGTGTTTTCCTTCCAATGTGTTGAATATATTTATCCTCATTTCTTGAAAAATATTTTTGATGATATCATTCCATATATTTGCACGGTCTTGCTCTGAGTCCGTGTTGGTTAGATTTCTTAAGCGTGGCTCTCTGTGGCAGTTAGTACTAGGTCAATATAGTCAGATGACCGAACCATTCTTTGCTCTCTAATGAACTATCTAACAAGATACTGCTGCCCATGTCCTGCCGACTACATTAAAATGGCGGGTGGCTGGTTACGCTGACACTGGTGTGTACTTTTGAGTTTGCAAAACCAGCTCTCGTCATTTCCAGTGTGTGCCAACAGTGAGTTGCATTTCTACTTTGAGGTCGCTGGTGTTGGAATATCTCAGCTACCTTATACATTTCTACTTTGCGTGTGCAGGTTTTCAGATTTTGCTGTGTCAGACAAGATTTTCATTGACATGGGACACTGAAGGATTCTGGGGGATCTCCAGTGGCATAGGATAGGAGCAGTTACAGGAATGATGCGTCTGCAGAGATGTTGGAGCTAACGTCTGCAGAGATATTGGAGCTAACGTCTACAAAGATGTTGGAGCTAACCTCTGCAGAGATGTTGGAGCTAACGTCTGCAGAGATGCTGGATCTAACGTCTGCAGAGATGTTGGAGCTAACGTCTGCAGAGATGTGGGAGCTAACGTCTGCAGAGATATTGGAGCTAACGTCTGCAGAGATGTTGGATCTAAAGTCTACAAAGATGTTGGAGCTAACGTCTGCAGAAATGTTGGAGCTAACGTCTACAGTTATGTTGGAGCTAATGTCTACAGAGATGTTGGAGCTAACGTCTACAGAGATGTTGGAGCTAACGTCTGCAGAGATGTTGGAACTAACGTCTGCAGAGATGTTGGAGCTAACGTCTGCAGAGATGTGGGAACCAACGTCTGCAGAGATGTTGGAGCTAACGTTTACAGAGATGTTGGAACTAATGTCTGCAGAGATGCTGGAACTAACGTCTGCAGAGATGTTGGAGCTAACGTCTGCAGAGATGTTGGAGCTAACGTCTGCAGAGATGCTGGAACTAACGTCTACAGAGATGCTGGAGCTAACGTCTACAGAGATGTTGGAGCTAACGTCTACAGAGATGTTGCAGCTAACATCTGCAGAGATGTTGGAACCAACGTCTGCAGAGATGTTGGAACTAACGTCTGCAGAGATGCTGGAGCTAACGTCTGCAGAGATGTTGGAACCAACGTCTGCAGAGATACTGGAGCTAACGTCTACAGAGATGTTGCAGCTAACGTCTGCAGAGATGTTGGAACCAACGTCTGCAGAGATGTTGGAACTAACGTCTGCAGAGATGCTGGAGCTAACGTCTGCAGAGATGTTAGAACCAACGTCTGCAGAGATGCTGGAACTAACGTCTGCAGAGTTGCTGGAACTAACGTCTGCAGAGATGTTGGAGCTAACGTCTGCAGAGATGTGGGAACTAACGTCTGCAGAGATGTTGGAACCAACGTCTGCAGAGATGTGGGAACTAACGTTTGCAGAGATGTGGGAACTAACGTTTGCAGAGATGTGGGAACTAACGCTTGCAGAGATGTGGAAACTAACATTTACAGAGATGTAGGAACTAACGTTTGCAGAGATGTGGGAACTAACGTTTGCAGAGATGTGGAAACTAACGTGTGCAGAGATGTGGGAACTAACGTTTGCAGAGATGTGGGAACTAAGTTCTAACAGAATACTATTCATTTTTTAACAGGCAATTCTAGCCACCTCCTCCACCCGCCACCCTCCACCAAGCAGACGAAACCTACTCTTTGATTAAATAAACTGGAGGCAGAAGGTCAAAATTTCCGACGCGTTGTGAGAAGGACTGGACTCGCGGACTCGATCACAGCTGGCCAGATTTATGGGAGAGTAGCAAAGAGAAGACAGGGAGATGAAGACATGAAGTGATTGGCTAGAACAGTGTTTCTCAAACTTTCTAATGTGCCCCCCCCCCCCCTTGTTACAATGCTTCATGTTGTGGCTACCCTTTGTTACAATGCTTCATGTTGTGGCTACCCTTTGTTACAATGCTTCATGTTGTGGCTACCCTGAACTATACAATTATTTTCGTTGCTACTGCATAACTTCAGCAAATATGTTTTTTTTTCCCCTATAGTCTTTGACGGCCCCTGTGAAAGGGTCGTGTGGGTGTCGTATGGGTGTCGCTAGGCTAGAAGGATTTCGAGGTAAAGGGGTGGGAGGGGGGGGGTTCCGATCTTATTCTAGAAGGATGGCGGGCTCTCCTGTCAACTACGGCCGGTACACAACAGTAGACGCCCGGTTAGTCGGAGTTCTGTCCCCTGGCTGTAGTGCAATTACGGACTGGAAAGGAGGGAACGAAACAAATGACATAATTACTGTGTGTTGGCGATAGACAGCGTGCACTGCCCTGCTATAATCATACGGTTACGGTGTGGGTTAGGGTTACGGGTAGGGGTGGGGTATGGGTTAGGTGTAGGGTTAGGGTGTGGGTTAGGTGTAGGGTTAGGTGTAGGGTTAGGTGTAGGGTTAGGTGTAGGGTTAGGTGTAGGGTTAGGTGTAGGGTTAGGTGTAGGGTTAGGGTTAGTGTCGCCGCATCTCGTCTTCTCACAAACTCATAGTAGCAACCCAAATCCTAACCCTAACCCTAAACCCAACCCAAACCCTACCCCTACCCCTAACCCTAACCGTAACCCAAACCCTAACCGTATGATGACAGTAGGGCACTGCACGCTGTCCATCGCCAACACACAGTAATTATGTCACTTATGTCGGTCCCTCTAGTCCACTCCGTAATGCGTCCAAGAAGCGGTAATTGAACGCGGTCGCTAATTTGAGTCATAGCGCGGGGTCTGCCAGGCATGTAGACCTCACTGTGTTTTCTGATTCATATTATAAATTAGTGTTTATGTCTGCAACGACTCTGTGTTAATCTAGGCTACCCCACGGGTCGGTGTTTTCCTTCAACTGGTCGGTCCTTGTAGTACCGATCTTGGGAAACTCGTCATAGAGATGTACGGGTAAGTTTCCCCAAAAGTCACGTTGTTAAGACTAAAATACAAAAACAAGGAAAAATAAGTGGAAACTTGTGTCAATGAAGATCTCTTCACTGGAGTTTTCTGTGAAAGCGTCTGGCTGGGCGAGACAAACGATAGATCACCCTCGGTCTCAGTGTGCAGTTGGGCTAGTTTGTGTTCGGAAATGAAAGTCTTGACTTTAGGAGTTTGTTGAAGGGGGTACATTTCATGATATTTCGGGAAAACTTTCTTAGAAACAGTTATTACTTACTATGGTGCCACGTCAGGTTGAAATTAACGTTGGAATTTCTATACGGTATTTAGTGTTTGTAGATGGAACCAGTCGCGAGAATAAATTAAAATAAACCTCTTTTATTTATCGGGTTTTCTGTACTTGTCTCTGGGTTATTGTCTCTCCGTGTCGGTTTTCTCTCAATCTCCACCCCTCCCCCTTTTCATGTCTCTCTCTATAGGGCTCTCTTGTTCACTGTATGGCTCTCTCTCTCTGTATGGTTCTCTCTCTCTGTATGGCTCTCTCTATATGTATAGTTCTCTCTCTGTATGGCTCTCTCTCTGTATGCTTCTTTCTCTGTATGGCTCTCTCTATATGTATAGTTCTCTCTCTCTGTATTTTCACTCTCTCTGTATGCTTCTCTCTCTGTATGGCTCTCTCTCTCTATGTATAGTTCTCTCTCTGTATGGTTCTCTCTCTGTATGGCTCTCTCTATATGTATAGTTCTCTTTCTCTGTATGGCTCTCTCTCTATGTATAGTTCTCTCTCTCTGTATGGCTCTCTCTCTATGTACAGTTCTCTCTCTCTCTGTATGGCTCTCTCTCTGTATGGCTCTCTCTCTGTATGGCTTTCTCTCTCTGTATGGCTCTCTCTCTGTATGACTCTCTCTGTATGGCTCTCTCTCTCTATGTACAGTTCTCTCTCTCTGTATGGCTCTCTCTCTCTCTCTCTATGTATAGTTCTCTCTCTGTATGGTTTTCTCTCTGTATGGCTCTCTCTATATGTATAGTTCTCTCTCTCTGTATGGCTCTCTCTCTGTATGGTTCTCTCTCTGTATGGCTCTCTCTCTATGTATAGTTCTCTTTCTCTGTATGGCTCTCTCTCTCTATGTATAGTTCTCTCTCTCTCTGTATGGCTCTCTCTCTCTATGTATAGTTCTCTCTCTCCGTATGGCTCTCTCTCTCTCTATATGTATAGTTCTCTCTCTGTGTATGGTTTTCTCTCTCTCTATGTATAGTTCTCTCTCTCTGTATGGTTTCTCTCTCTCTCTCTCTCTCTGTATAGTTCTCTCTCTCTC
>CAJHNH020003837.1:15000-17500 GCA_905116865.2 Candidula unifasciata
ATTGACTTACCCATAGTGGAAATGATTTCGTTTCGTTTGGTTTCATAGTGCGTTTCAAAAGTTGAGCACTCACTCTTTAACAGGTATCTTAGAGTATGTGGTCTAAGATATACCGAATCGAAAAAAGTTAGTTGCGTAACCTTTACAGGACGTTGCAGAACCAACTCCAGCATTTTGTGGCTGTTGTGGTGTTTTTAGGCAAATGTTACCTTCAGTAGCTTGCCACTGTTTTCTGAAAGGTCAGCTCTCGGTACCACTGTCGAAACCAAAGCAAGACAAACCGCCCGTAGCTGGGATCGAACCCAGCACCCCGGCATTACGAAGCGTGTTCACAACGTCTAAGCCACAGACAACGACATTTCCCGCACACAAATAAAAACATGATGTTCATCCAACCCAAGGGAAGCTAATTCTGGCGATGACCACCGGACAGACGGGAGGTTAATGCTGGCGATAACCATCGGACAGACGGGAGGTTAATTCTGGCGATAACCACCGGACAGACGGGAGGTTAATGCTGGCGATGACCACCGGACAGACGGGAGGTTAATTCTGGCGATAACCACCGGACAGACGGGAGGTTAATGCTGGCGATGACCACCGGACAGACGGGAGGTTAATTCTGGCGATAACCACCGGACAGACGGGAGGTTAATGCTGGCGATGACCACCGGACAGACGGGAGGTTAATGCTGGCGATGACCACCGGACAGACGGGAGGTTAATGCAGGTGATGACCACCGGACAGACGGGAGGTTAATGCTGGCGATGACCACCGGACAGACGGGAGGTTAATTCTGGCGATAACCACCGGACAGACGGGAGGATAATGCTGGCGATGACCACCGGACAGACGGGAGGTTAATGCTGGCGATGACCACCGGACCACCTGTGTGTATCTTTGTGTATCTGTGTGTATCTGTGTCTATCTGTGGGTATCTGTGTGTATCTTTGTGTATCTGTGTGTATCTTTGTGTATCTGTGTGTATCTGTGTCTATCTGTGGGTATCTGTGTGTATCTTTGTGTATCTGTGTGTATCTTTGTGTATCTGTGTGTATCTGTGTCTATCTGTGGGTATCTGTGTGTATCTTTGTGTATCTGTGTGTATCTGTGTCTATCTGTGTGTATCTGTGTCTATCTGTGTGTATCTGTGTGTATCTGTGGGTATCTGTGTGTATCTGTGTCTATCTGTGGGTATCTGTGTGTATCTGTGTGTATCTCTGGTTTCCTTTGGTTGAGTCTGTTACTGTGTTTCTCTGAATGTAACACCTAACCCGGAATAAAGCCCTGGAATGATGTCTCGGTCAGGGGGCTGGTAGTGTCAGATCAGAATAAAGCTATGGAATGATGTGTCGTCGGTCAGGGGGCTGGTAGTGTCAGATCAGAATAAAGGTTTAGAAGGATTTGTCTGTCAGGGGGCTTATAGTGTCAGATCAGAGTAAAGCTATGGAATGATTTGTCTGTCAGGGGGTTGGTAGTGTCAGATCAAAATAAAGCCCTGGAATGATTTGTCTGTCAGGGGGCTTGTAGTGTCAGATCAAAAAAAAAAGCCCTGGAATGGTTTGTCTGTCAGGGGGCTGGTAGTGTCAGATCAAAATAAAGCCCTGGAATGATTTGTCTGTCAGGGGGCTGGTAGTGTCAGATCAAAATAAAGCCCTGGAATGATTTGTCTGTCAGGGGCTTGTAGTGTCAGATCAAAAAAAAGCCTTGGAATGATTTGTCTGTCAGGGGCTTGTAGTGTCAGATCAACAAAAAAAAACCCTTGGAATGGTTTGTCTGTCAGGAGGCTGGTAGTGTCAGATAAAAAAAAAGCCTTGGAATGGTTTGTCTGTCAGGAGGCTGGTAGTGTCAGGTTAAAAAAAAAAAAGCCTTGGAATGGTTTGTCTGTCAGGGGGCTGGTAGTGTCAGATCAGAACAAAGCCCTGGAATGGTTTGTCTGTCAGGGGGCTGGTAGTGTCAGATCAGAACAAAGCCCTGGAATGGTTTGTCTGTCAGGGAGCTTGTAGTGTCAGATCAGAATAAAGCCCTGGAATGATTTGTCTGTCAGGGGGCTGGTAGTGTCAGATCAGAACAAAGCCCTGGAATGGTTTGTCGGTCAGGGGGCTGGTAGTGTCAGATCAGAATAAAGCCCTGGAATGGTTTGTCTGTCAGGGGGCTGGTAGTGTCAGATCAGAATAAAGCCCTGGAATGATTTGTCGGTCAGGGGGCTTGTAGTGTCAGATCAGAACAAAGCCCTGGAATGGTTTGTCTGTCAGGGGGGCTGGTAGTGTCAGATCTATGAAGATTTTCAGGACTAGTTAAGACCGTCAGCCAGGCGGGCCATTTCGTCCATTTATTCGCAACACCCCTGCCCTCCCCCCCCCCACCACCACCTTCCCCACACACAATTCGCAACCCCTCCCCACCTTCCCCACACACAGTTCGCAACCTCCCCCCCCCCCCCACCTTCCCCACACACAGTTTGTAACCCCTCCACACCCCTACCTTCCCCACACACAA
>CAJHNH020003837.1:20000-37500 GCA_905116865.2 Candidula unifasciata
TGATGACACTAACAACAGCTCTGTATGTCACGTATAGAACTTGAGCACAAGAGAATGATGACACTAACAACAGATCTGTATGTCATGTATAGAACTTAGAGCACCAGAGAATGATGACACTAACAACAGCTCTGTATGTCATGTGTAGAACTTGAGCACCAGAGAATGATGACACTAACAACAGCTCTGTATGTCATGTATAGAACTTGAGCACTAGAGAATGATGACACTAACAACAGATCTGTATGTCATGTGTAGAACTTGAGCACTAGAGATTGATGACACTAACAACAGCTCTGTATGTCATGTGTAGAACTTGAGCACCAGAGAATGATGACACTAACAACAGCTCTGTATGTCATGTATAGAACTTGAGCACCAGAGAATGATGACACTAACAACAGATCTGTATGTCATGTATAGAACTTGAGCACTAGAGAATGATGACACTAACAACAGATCTGTATGTCATGTATAGAACTTAGAGCACCAGAGAATGATGATACTAACAACAGATCTGTATGTCATGTATAGAACTTAGAGCACCAGAGAATGATGACACTAACAACAGCTCTGTATGTCATGTATAGAACTTGAGCACCAGAGAATGATGACACTAACAACAGCTCTGTATGTCATGTATAGAACTTGAGCACCAGAGAATGATTACACTAACAACAGCTCTGTATGTCATGTATAGAACTTGAGCACCAGAGAATGATGACACTAACAGCAGCTCTGTATGTCATGTATAGAACTTGAGCACCAGAGAATGATGACACTAACAACAGCTCTGTATGTCATGTATAGAACTTGAGCACCAGAGAATGATGACACTAACAGCAGCTCTGTATGTCATGTATAGAACTTGAGCACCAGAGAATGATGACACTAACAACAGCTTTGTATGTCATGTATAGAACTTGAGCAACAGAGAATGATGACACTAACAACAGATCTGTATGTCATGTATAGAACTTGAGCACTAGAGAATGATGACACTAACAACAGCTCTGCATGTCATGTATAGAACTTGAGCACCAGAGAATGATGACACTAACAACAGCTCTGTATTTCATGTATAGAACTTAGAGCACCAGAGAATGATGACACTAACAACAGCTCTGTATGTCATGTATAGAACTTAGAGCACCAGAGAATGATGACACTAACAACAGCTCTGTATGTCATGTATAGAACTTGAGCACCAGAGAATGATGACACTAACAACAGCTCTGTATGTCATGTATAGAACTTGAGCACCAGAGAATGATGACACTAACAACAGATCTGTATGTCATGTATAGAACTTAGAGCACCAGAGAATGATGACACTAACAACAGCTCTGTATGTCATGTATAGAACTTGAGCACCAGAGAATGATGACACTAACAACAGCTCTGTATGTCATGTATAGAACTTGAGCACCAGAGAATGATGACGCTAACAACAGCTGTGTATGTCATGTATAGAACTTAGAGCACCAGAGAATGATGACACTAACAACAGATCTGTATGTCATGTATAGAACTTGAGCACCAGAGAATGATGACACTAACAACAGCTTTGCATGTCATGTATAGAACTTGAGCACCAGAGAATGATGACACTAACAACAGCTCTGTATGTCATGTATAGAACTTTGAGCACCAGAGAATGATGACACAGGGGCTGTAGGACATTGGGGGAGTCAATATAAATGAACCCTAGTAGCAAAATTAAAATGTGCGTAAAAAAAACAGAGGAGATTTTAAACCAAATGGCAGAGTCACTCCTGTTGAGCTGTGGGTTTTGAAGGTCTGGGGTTCCCTGGATGACTCAGCCTTAAATATGTAACAGGTAAAGGTGTACTAATTCCTAGGAAGTAAAGGCGACAGGTGTGATGTTGACAAGGCCACAAATCTATACAGAGTGTAGTCTTATTCGCCCGAGTAGCCAAAAATATCTAAAGGGACCTTTCCAGCACCTCTAGGAAAATTGAAAGCACACAGAAAATAATAACAGATATTTGTGAACATTTGTATATGTTCTGTTTAGGGGCTACAGACTAAACAAACAGGTAAGATAAATGTATCAAGGCAACAGAGAGATCGGGAAGACAAAACAGGTAATGAGCTTTAAACAAGAGGAATAGAACAGGAAAGGATCAAGATAATGTCTAGAACATCGGCGCAGGATGAAAGTACTGACGTACTCAGATCTAAGTATGTTTGACGTCTGGCAAATTAATCAGATCTACCTGAGGCCAGGAGGATATCATTGCTGGAGCGCCGCTGGCGGGGTGGCTTAAGTCAGGGTTCTGCAACTGTTAGTCGGCAGACCGTTTCGGCACGAGGAATTCATCAGCTGGTTTATCAAAGATCTTCTTCTTCTATCCTCTACTCCTGGAATGGCTCGAAGTGTCAGAGCAGGAAGAGATCTCTGGGACGAACCCTTCTGTTCGCTTTGTATAAAGCACTTTTCATTGTCTCTAATATTTCCGCGGTCCATGCTCTGCGTGGTTCACTGTTGGATTCGTTATTGTTGTATCTGTAAAAAATGCTCTCAGTGGTGCCCTGTCTGATGCCAGTGTTGTTACATGGCCAAACCATTTGATCTGTTGTCTGCCGATATAGTTTACTATTGGTTCTGTGCTATTGGTTCTCTACTGATATCATCGTTATTAAGCGGATCTTTGTTTTTGCTGCACCTAACATGATAGTTAACATTTCATTTCGGTTGTGACTTATTTTCCTTTCGCCAAAAATTTCAACTCAACAAATGTATCGACCTCATTAATTATGCACTACATTGCCAGTGATCTAATGGGGCGCTGCACGTGACAATGTGGAGGCCGAAGTACAAAGGCCATATCAGTATTGAAAGGCAAACATATGAATCGAATGGATGATACAGCAGTTTTTTTTTATCTCTCAGAAACTCGCAAATGTTCCATGAAACTGTGTTGACAGTTCAGTCCCTTAGATGTTTGTTTACCCAAGGTAAAAATTAAGCGATTCTCAAGAGACTTGCGGACCATGTCGCTGGAGTGGCTAGATTTCTTGGCTGTCACCTCCATGTCGAGGACACCTTGGTGTTCCTGAGAATTGAAGTACAACGGTACTGGTTTCAGGGCGCCGTTCTGCACATTAAAAGATGTTGTCTGAAGCTATCATCTCTTGCAGTTGATGGCATAAATAACATTGCAACTCATGCAATAGAATGTTTCACGTATGTGGAAGGTGGCATTCGGGAATTTCCGACAAGTCCCCTGAAGCACATATGGACAGGTCCTGCAGACAGTTCTGTGGCAAGAGACCGTGCTGAAATGGGGCTCTTGACCAGAACATCCTTGAAGATACGGTCGTGTCTGTAGGCCACTAGGAAAAGTTCAGAGAACATCGTGCTGGTGGCAGGTTCTGTCCAATGGATAGAGAGATGCCTGAGGAGAATGTTTTAGGCAAGGACATTGTGAGGGTGGGAGGTAAGTATGAGGGTGGATCTATTGTGATGACTTTTATGCTTGGAAAAGAGAGCTTCAGCAAGACTTTTATTCAAGGCTGGGTCGACCTAGGAGGCAAGATCAGCTTCATAAAATAAATCCAACTCGATGAGGATTCGAGCCCCACACCTTCAGGCCTTAGGCGAAGCGTTTAGCAGGCACGCCACCGTGGCTTCCATTCCACACAGTGCAGGATTTAAAAAAAAAAACAACAACTGGGTCAACGAGTTGAGATGTCGACATGGACAAAGGGCTTGGACGTGAACTGTAGGACGACTGTCGGAAATTAATGAAGATGGAAGGAACACAGAATGATGATTAGCCATAAATGGGCAACGGAAAGCTAAACAAACATGAATGACATTTGGATGAGATAAGAGAGACGGAGCACCGTGGAAGAAACCTGCAGCAATGAAGTTTTTCTGTCGACTTGAATCAACAGTAATCTTAAGTGTGGCCGCGACCTGACAGTTTTACAGGGATCTGGAAGACACAACCGACACTAGTCAGACAAGAGCTCCTTCAGCAGTTGGGAAACCGCATAGCAAAGAGAAGCAGCTTCAAACAGAGACATCCAGAAAACGTTCAGACAGACAATAAAAGGGCGTAACAACACAAAGCCTGCAGCGGTTTATTGTTGTAGAGAAGACTCAAAGGCTAAAACGTTTGGCCATAAACCTGAGATTGTGGCAAACAATTCTGCTGCTGGTGTGCGGTCTGGAGTAGACTGAAGACTTTTATGTTTTCGCTGTTGTCTTCCCTTCTTCCTTCCATCCCATCCTCCTCCTCATATTCAGCGTATTATTCGTTGTCTCCGTCATCATTGTCTTCGTCGTCTGCTTCGTCTTCGTCCTTTTTCTTAATATTCTTCTTCTTCTTCTTCTTCTCCTCCTTCTCCTTCTCCCTCTTCTTCTTCTTCTTCTTCTTCATCATCTTTTTCTTTTTCTTTTTCTTTTCTTCTTCTTCTTCTTCTTCTTCTTCTTCTTCTTCTTCTTCTTCTTCTTCTTCTTCTTCTTCTTCTTCTTCTTCTTCTACTTCTTCTTCTCCTTCTCCTTCTTCTTCTTCTTCTTCTTCTTCTTCTTCTTCTTCTTTTCTTCTTCTTCTTCTTCTTCTTCTTCTTCTTCTTCTTCTTCTTCTTCTTCTTCTTCTTCTTCTTCTTCTTCTTCTTCTTCTTCTTCGTCTTCTTCTTCTTTAAAAAAAATTGACACTTGGACAGACAGATCAACGAACTATTAGATCCGACGACGGACCGTTTGATGGATGGATGACTAGATGAACAGATGGATGGATGCTGAAATAAGTAGAAAGATGGAAAGACAGATAGGTAGACAGATAGGTAGACAGAAATACACGCGAACAGACAGAAAGACAGGCAGACAGAAAGAGACAGAAAACACTTCCACATAAATAAGAGCCATTATGTTACTTGTGAGAAACAGAATTATTAAAGTGGTGCCGACGTCTTCTCCCCACTCACTCGACTATTGGACGATAGGGCAACCAAATTTTCATCTTGGTACTTCTCCACTTCAGCAAGATGGCGGCAATATAAGGCGGAAAATACTGTTTCCGGAACTGCTTCCACTTACGTCATATTCGACACCCGGAACCGGAAACGCTCATTGCTAGAAGTAATAATCCAAGGGAGACAAGTAGTTTGCTTATTCTCAAATGTAAATTCACCAAGACACAAGAGTGCTCGATCGTAGTTTAATGGCGGCCATCGGGAATGTAGTGCCTTTTTTACGTCTGGTTTGTTTGCTTACAATTCGTGTATTTTTGTCATCTTAATTTAACTACAGATCCGAAAGCGTGACCTTCTCAGATGTTGTAACAAGCTGACAAAAAGAAATATATTCCAACCTGAGCCTCTGAAAATAAACACGACAAACAAAGTGCGGGATACAACAAGAAATATCAAACTTGCGGCTTGATGAGCTAGGATTTCATCATGATTGGAAGACACGAATGTAAACCTGTGGACAAGTGAGGATATAATGACGATGAAAAACAAACTCTATTTATAATGGCTTCTATAAAGCAGTGACACACTAAACAAACAAGAATGAAATCTGAAAAAGATCAAATAGGAGAAAAGGTTAAGTGGACGGCTCGTGCCATGTCCAGTTTTTGGGTCTTCAGGTCGGAACTAGATTTTGTCGGACATACGCCTTCCTCGTGAACCAGGCTAATCGATATTCCGTAAATGTAGTCTGGGAAAATTTGTGTGGCGGTTGTCCCCTTACTTCCACACAAAGACAGCCATACAAGTACGTACACACACATATACGTATTTACGTATTTACATAAACTCACAAACATCCGGATATATATATGTGTGTGGGTGTGTATGAGTTGGGTTTTCTGGAAATCTACACACTTTACCAAAACAGTGCTGTGTATGTGTAACTGAGACAGGTAATAAAATGACACACGTGTAGACCGCATCACCTGTACATATTGTAGATCTTATGTACATCGACATTATCATCATCATCACCACCACTTGGTTTCCTGACAACTTACCTGCCTCGCACACTGCCATGCCCAGGTTTTCCATAATATGCAGTGTCCAACATTGTGCTGGTGGACCCCTGCCTCTTCTGCATAGAATCATGTGCTCTGTTATTGGTCTCTTCAACCAGTCAACTTCACATTGTCACAAACATTAACGATAACCAGGCGTGCCAGCTGGAAAACCTTCATCGGCACGGTGCATGAATATACTCGTACACTTTTACGAATAAAAAAAAAAAAGAATACATAAAATCACTCAACTGAAGGATCTCTGAGAGAAATGTCTCAGTCAAATGAATCGCTGTCACGTGTTTGATTTCACTCGTCCAAACTAATATGGACGACTTGTTTCGGTGTCCTAGAAATGCTACAGTTTATGATCTGTTCAGTTTAGATATTTGTATGAAGAATTGAAGTATGTGTCCTCTTATTTGTGTTTGTACTCTGACTTTTACCCCGTAACCTTTAAGAATAACAAACAACCCCTGTTTACTTGGGTTCTATTGTAGCGTTTGGACAGTTCAAGTAGTTGACCGACCTGACCAGCAAATACCCCGATAACATGACAACCTGACAACCCGACAAACCAACAACATGACAACCTGACAACCCAACAACATGATAACCCGACAAACCAACAACATGACAAACCGTTAATCATAGAGCCCCAAACCAGACAGCACACTAACTCGACAACCAGACAACTTGACAACCAGACAACTCGACAACCAGACAACTCGGCAACCAGACAACTCGACAACCGGACAACGGGAGAAACCTGACAACTAGAGAACACAACAACTAGGCAACCCGACAGCTAGAAACACAACAACCAGGCAACAAGACAACCAGGCAACAAGACAACCAGGCAACAAGACAACCAGGCAACCAGATAACCTGACAACCAGACAGCTTCAACAAATATAACTAGAATCTTGGCGTAGTTCTGGAGGCCGACATGGCCTAGAACAGATTTTCATTTCCAATCCAAGTTTATAGGTCACGTTTTCCTGGACCACAGCTTTACGTACGTGGGACTCGACAACCACGAAATGGGATCTAGATTAGAATCCAGGCCAGGTTTATAGTTCTCAGACTTCTGTTTGTCTGCCTCTTCATGTGCCCACTCGCCTGCTGCCGCCTGCTCTCTCTAGACCAGCATTCTTGGTACTATAGTCCGCTCCAAAAGTCGTGCTCAAATGTAAAAATCTGTAACTCAGTAACTGTTCAGTGTCATGCAGGCAACCAGGTTATAACTGTCTCCATGTGAGAATTGGAGAAAAAGTATTATTAATTTAAAAGACACAGTTTTGTTTTAATGTTGCTTTAAATAAAAACCTCAAAGGACAGTCTCCGAGCCTACAGGCGTACTGGGCACATAGGGCTGGTCCGATGTTTATAGACCAATCACCACTCAGTGGCGGAGGTGGTCAACATAACGCCGACCGCCTTTACTTCTCAGACTTTAAGCTGGTGCCCATTTAGGTAGGGTCTATCTGGAAGCCAAGATAGTTACTGGCCGGGGGAAGGGGGGTGCCTAGTACCGCTGGGATTTGAACCTACAACCTTCAGATCCGCAGGCAAAAGTCTAGTCGCTCCACCACGGCAGTTCCCACCGTTTCAGAAACCCACCTAGAAAGAAAAAAAAGCTGGATTATCTAAAACGCATCAACACATAGAAAAAGGAGTAAATAAATTACTGCGACTTCAGCCCCACGCTTGAGTTATACACTGGCAGTAATTCTGTTAGCGAGAAAGTCTGCCCAAACTAATTCACATGTCTGTACATACTCTCTATACTACATTCTAGACGAGTTTTCCACGTTCATGCTCGCAGAAAAATCCAAGTGGTAATTTCACAGCACAATTTTGCTCGGTAAATAAAACAACTTGCACCTGTGTGCTAGAGTGAGGGACGGATGAACCGAAGCACCTCACGACTTGAACATCTACAGGGGAAAAAAATGTAAATCTGAAACGTTCATTGCTCAGGTATATTCGCAGGTATTGACTGCAGCTCAAAGGAGGGAAGGAGTGACGTGGAGATGAAAGTGGCACACACAACTGTAGAAACACTGAGGGGTACAGTCGTAGCTGAGGCTTGAACCTGCCTCTTACAAGTGAATAATCCTAGCTGACTATAATGTAGTTTGCTGTAGGAAGTCATTGGGTCAAGTCAAGTCAAGTTGGGTAGAGCTGAGTAAAGTATTTACATACACATCGTAATGGTGAGTAAAGTAGAGTAGGGTACAGCTGAGTAAGGCCAAGAATAATTGATTAAAATAAAGTAAAGGACAATAAAGCAAAATTAGGTTGAGTGCATTTAAGTAAAGGTGAATACAGTAAAGTGAAGGCCAGTACAGTAAAGTGAAGGTGAGTACAGTAAAGCTAAGTTAAGTAATGTAAAGGTGAGTACAGTAAAGTGAAGGTGAGTACAGTAAAGCTAAGTTAAGTTATGTAAAGGTAATTACAGTAAATTGAAGGTGAGTACAGTAAAGTGAAGGTGAGTACAGTAAAGTGAAGCTGTGTGCAGTAAAGTGAAGGTGAGTACAGTAAAGCTAAGTTAAGTAATGTAAAGGTGAGTACAGTAAAGTGAAGCTGGGTGCAGCAAAGTGAAGTTGGGTGCAGTAAAGTGAAGGTGAGTACAGTTATGTAAAGGTGAGTACAGTAAAGTGAAGCTGGGTGCAGCGAAGTGAAGTTGGGTGCAGTAAAGTGAAGGTGAGTACAGTAAAGTGAAGGTGAGTACAGTAAAGTGAAGGTGAGTACACTAAAGTGAAGCTGTGTGCAGTGAAGTGAAGGTGAGTACAGTAAAGCTAAGTTAAGTAATGTAAAAATGAGGACAGTAAAGTGAAGGTGAGTACAGTAAAGTGAAGGTGAGTACAGTAAAGTGAAGGTGAATACAGTAAAGTAAAGGTGAATACAGTAAAGCAAAGTTGAGTAATGAAATGGTGAGTACAGTAAAGTGAAGCTGGGTGCAGTAAAGTGAAGGTGAGTACAGTAAAGCAAACTTGGGTAATGTAAAGGTGAGTACAGTAAAGTGAAGGTGAGTACAGTAAAGTGAAGGAGTACAGTAAAGTGAAGGTGAGTACAGTAAAGTGAAGGTGAGTACAGTAAAGCAAAGTTGAGTAATGTAAAGGTGAGTACAGTAAAGTGAAGGTGAGTACAGTAAAGCAAAGTTGAGTAATGTAAAGGTGAGTACAGTAAAGTGAAGGTGAGTACAGTGAAGCAAAGTTAAGTAATGTAAAGGTGAGTACAGTAAAGTGAAGGTAAGTACAGTAAAGTGAAGGTGAGTACAGTAAAGTGAAGGTGAGTACAGTAAAGCAAAGAAAATTATAGTTGAGTAATGTAAAGGTGAGTACTGTAAAGCGAAGAAAGTTATAGTTTAGTAATGTAAAGGTGAGAACAGTAAAGTAAAGGTGAGATAAGGTAAGGGAAGTAAAGTTGAGTAATGTAAAGGTGAGAACAGTAAAGTTAAGGTGAGAACAGTAAAGTAAAGGTGAGAACAGTAATTTAAAGGTGAGAACAGTAATGTAAAGGTGATAACAGTAAAGTGAAGGTGAGTTAAATTAAGGGAAGTGAAGTTGAGTAAGGTAAAGGTGAGTGAAATAAAAAGGACGGTAATGGTGAGAACAGTAAAGTTTCTTTAAAAAATCGATATTAAAAAAAATAAGTCTCTACTGTGCGTTTTGTAGCGTATTGAGTATATGATGCTTACTGTAACAGTAATAGCTGCAGGATGAGGGAAATGAGAAAGAGGAGTTGGTCAAGAAGAAGAAAAAGAAGAAGAATATAACAACAACAACAACAACAACGACAACAACAACAACAACAACGACAACAACTACAAAGGGAAAGGGAAAATTGACGGGAAAGGGAAGGGGGGCAGGATGGAGAGAAGAACAAGAAATAGCGGAGAAGGGGAAGGAAGATAAGACAAATTAAATGAAGTAGAAAATAAGAAAAGAAGGTAGAAAACAGCCCCTAATCAGAAAATGTTTTATTCTGCTTATAATGATAAATTTAACTGATGATTTCAATGCTTATCGAGTGATAGGCAACTGTTTGGAGGGAAGAAATCGGGAGGCCATCAATCAGTCATCGACAGCGGCAATCCTGCCTCTTACGTTGGCCAACAACTGTTGCCAAGGATTTAGAGCGCTGAAGAATGCTCTCCAAGTTCTGGCCCTCTTCAGATTAGCCTAATTCTTGATTGTAATTACCGCGGGAATCTACGAGATCGGGGCAAGCAGAAAGGTCGTTGTTCTCACAATATGGCGTGCAAAGAGCAGCCCGGATTTAGCAAATTGTTTGCGTCATTTAGTGCTCAATTATGATTTGTTCCGGGAAACTAAGGAACTAGAAAATAATTTTTGTAAACAGTTTCAATTTTCGTATGTGGAGGAAAATTGTCCTTTTTATAAACCGTTTTATTTGTACTTTCTGCGACCGGATTTTGTCTTTTCTGTTGCCCTAACTCAATCTGCTGTAAAAAAAACAGTGACCGTGCATGCCCTAAAAGGTAATATCCACAAAGGAAATGAATTATTGCATTAATGATTTAAACTTGTGTAAAAGATAGTACGACCAACAGAGGCTTGGGCGCCTAGCTAACATTATACAATATTGGACTCGAATGATCAAAGCCAACAAAAATGAGTTACATTCGAGTCAATGCAAAGATAAAACAGCATTAAACGTCTATGGTGAAGCACCAGCAAGAATATCAACTTAAATATTTTGGGAGCATACATCTTCCCTGTAGCAACATACGTGTGCGTGTGTGTGTGTGTGTTTGTGTGTGTATGCGCGTGTGTTTGTGTATGTGCGCGTTTGTGTGTGTGTACGCGCGTGTGTGTGTGAGAGAGGTTTTGTGTGTGTGTGTACGCGCGCGCTCGCGCGTGTGTGTGTGTTATGTTATATTCAGTGTGTATAATATTATTATAATCTTTTTAATCATTATCATCATCACTATAATTTGTATCACCATCATCAATTTCTATTTCAGTATATTCTACTGTATCCAAGAAATTAAATGATAAAATATTTTTATCATTTTAGTGCCCTAATTATGATAGATATTTTTAATAAAAGTTTATTTGAGGAAATGTTTTTACGGATGTTTATTGACTTTACAGCTGTAGAGGCGTGTGCGGGTTTTGAAATGATTGAAAGCATCAGTTAAGTTGAATTGGGAACTCAACAAACAGGCACAAGGACTGGAGAACAACCTCACTTTGATTCCACACACTGGGTACGTCACTGCATCAGATCATGTACACACATACAAACTCACACGCACAAAAACACCCACCAACACACAAACACATTTTTAACCTCCACCCGCTGTGCCCTAAATGGCCGTACATAAAAGCTAGCTAGCTGCTGTTCGACTCTTCAAGAGCCTGATTATCGCCGCTTACAGCTGTTGAAAGTGTCAGAAAGTAACAAATGAAGACATACAGTTGACGGAAGAGCGCCTACCTACATCAGCCCCAGACAAAGATGGCCGCCGAGAGAACAGACCGGCAGACGACAAACTCCACCTGAAGCCAATCACCCATTACTGACAAAGACGGCCAGAGTCGTAACTCTACTAGCACACTTTGTATAGGGGTACGTGGTGCTCTTCGGTCTCGTTGGCTGTAAAAATGATACTGATTACATGTGCCACATACATCTTACATCCTGGATTACATGTGCATCATACAGCTTACATCCTGGGTGATGGGGATTGAAAGATGATGGAGTGTTTTTAATGGAAGTGACTTCAGTTTTCGGCGTCCCCCAGTCGCTGCTGACGTTAATGTGTAATAATTTCATTAGACGTGTAACAGTATACAGCATGCATGGCGTAATCTCCGCTTGGAGGTTGGCACTCCATGCAGGCACTTATTTTATATAGATATATAGTGTGGGTGGGGTGTGTGTGTCTATGTGTCTGTATACACATAGACAAAACTTTACCTGTACAATAACATGTGCTTCTTTCTCTTTCTCCGTTTAATTCTCCTTTGTTCTGTCATTGAACTTTCTCTTATCTTTCTATCTCTCAGTCTCTCTCTCTCTGTGTGTGTGTGTGTGTGTGTAATTTATTCGCTATTTTGTGTATCTCTGTCTCTTCTCGTCTGGTCTCTCTATCTCTGACACTCTTCCGCTACCACTGTGTTGTGTGTATGTGTGTGTTTGCATCTATCAAATACCGCTTTCGCTTTTTGTGTGTCTCTCTATCTCTGTCTCTTCTCGTCTGGTCTCTCTATCTCTGACACTCTCTCCGTGGCACTGTCGTTACATATTTATATGTCTATTTGCATCTCTCAGTCTACCTCTTTATCTTTCTCTGTAAATGTGTCTCTCTCTCTATCTCCCTCTCTATCTCTATCTCAGTATCTCTATCTCAGTATCTATATCTCAGTATCTCTCTCTGTATCTCTATCTCTGTCTCTCTCTGTCTCTCTATTTCACTATCTCTATCTCTGTATCTTTTTCTCTGTATCTCTATCTCTCTGTATCTCTATCTCTATGTATCTCTATCTCTCTGTATCTCGGTATCTCTGTATCTCTGTATCTCTGTATCTCTGTACCACTGTATCTCTGTATCTCTTATCTCTGTATCTCTACGTATCTCTGTTTCTCTGTATCTCTATCTGTATCTCTATCTGCATGTCTGTATCTCTGTATCTCTATCTGTATCTCTATCTCTATCTCTCTCTGTATCTCTGTATCTCTCTCTGAATCTCTATCTCTCTCTGTATCTCTATCTCTCTCTCTGTATCTGTATCTCTATCTCTCTCTCTGTATCTGTATCTCTGTATTTCTGTATCTCTATATCTATGTATCTCTTATCTCTGTATCTCTGTATCTGTATGTATCTCTGTTTCTCTGTATCTCTATCTGTATCTCTATATCTCTATCTGTATCTCTATATCTCTATCTATATCTCTATCTGTATCTCTATATCTCTATCTGTATCTCTATATCTCTATCTGTTTCTGTATCTCTATCTGTATCTTTATCTCTATCTTTATCTCTCTCTGTATCTCTCTCTGTATCTCTGTATCTCTCTCTGTATCTGTATCTCTGTATCTCTGTATCTCTCTCTGTATCTGTATCTCTGTATCTCTGTATATCTCTCTGTATCTGTATCTGTATCTGTATCTGTATCTGTATCTGTCTGTCTGTCTGTCTGTCTGTCTGTCTGTCTGTCTGTCTGTCTGTCTGTCTGTCTGTCTGTCTGTCTGTCTGTCTGTCTGTCTGTCTGTCTGTCTGTCTGTCTGTCTGTCTGTCTGTCTGCCTGTCTGTCTGTCTGTCTGTCTGTCTGTCTGTCTGTCTGTCTGTCTGTCTGTCTGTCTGTCTGTCTGTCTGTCTGTCTGTCTGTCTGTCTGTCTGTCTGTCTGTCTGTCTGTCTGTCTGTCTGTCTGTCTGTCTGTCTGTCTGTCTGTCTGTCTGTCTGTCTGTCTGTCTGTCTGTCAACTCCGTCTATCTATCTATGTCTGTATACTTGTTTGCCTGCTTACCAGTATGTAGGATTAAATGAATAAGTCAATGAACGAATGTAGGTAGGTGGTGTATAAGAGTGTTTAGAATGTATTTAAAAATGTTGGGGTGTTTGCATGTATACATTATGCTTAAGCACCAACTCCTGATGACATGACTGCACAGCCAACTGGCCGATTGTTTCTGTTCTAGCGATAAGTGTTTTGCAGTCGTGAGACACTCGTTTTGAAGCCGTAATGCATGCAAATAAAGAAAGCTGGGGGGGGGGGGGGGATGATGGGATGACGGAAGAAATATTTGGCAACATATGAAAGGCTTAATTCTATTGTCTCCCGCATGTCTCCATACAGCCCTTGTCACAGACGGAAAAGCCCAAAGCTGAAGGTGTGAAAGTCGTCTGCAGTTTGTAGCTCATGAGAATAAGGTTGACGAGGATCTCTCACGCCAGTCGGCTCGTCTTACGGCCAGACATTCGTCCTTTGAACGTCAAGACAGAACGACTTTGCCGTTTATGGCCGGTTTGTGGGGTGAAAAACGAAATCTGGCTGTTTAGAAACAGCTGAATCGTCCGTCTCTTCCCTGCATGCCATCATAATTAAGTTCCTTGGTTGACTGACGTGGACGATCATGCCTTTCAACAACCTGCGATCGATGTCTGCATCTATCAATTCATGTCATTGCTTTGTGGTGCCAAGAATGTACTCTCGTTGTCCTTCTATTCTCTCTTTCAACAAATATTTCTATTGGTCACTACATCTTTGAGTTTTCCTCTTTTCACAACATGGCCAAAGATATAACTTTTTTTTGGGGGGGGGGGTGTGGGGGGGGGGGGGGTCTGTTATAAAGTGAATTTAGACCCTAGCCTCTTTCAAAAGACCGTGAACGCCCGTTTTGGCTGTCTAAGGAATTGAAAACGATCTTTTGCAAAACCACATCTCTGAAGCATTAGACACTTATGTAGCGTGCTTACTAACTGTTCAGAATTCACAGCCATATTTTTCTTAGTTTAAAACTGCCCTGCATACCCACACAGCCAACCTATGTCACCCCAAATCTACAAGACGTCAACATAATCTACCCCAAGAACGGTGTTTATCGCGACACCTCGAGTCACCTATTTCTGCACACGTCAACAAATAAAGATAATGCACGCTTTGGGAATAAACATTAGACCATTATGTAGTCAGCAACATCTTGATTCAAGCCTGCACACGGCTCGCGTCAGCAGCAATACAAAACATAAACATCTCTAGCTTCAGAGAGAACAGATTTGTCCACAGCCGAGATAATACAATCAGCTCATGTTTTCCTGATGGGCTTTAGACAGAAACCAAACATACACTTGTGTTTTCCTGATGGGCTTTAGACACAAACCAAACATACACGTGTGTTTTCCTGATGAACTTCAGACACAAACCAAACATACACGTGTGTTTTCCTGATGAACTTCAGACACAAACCAAACATACACGTGTGTTTTCCTGATGAACTTCAGACACAAACCAAACATACACGTGTGTTTTCCTGATGAACTTCAGACACAAACCAAACATACACGTGTGTTTTCCTGATGAACTTCAGACACAAACCAAACATACACGTGTGTTTCCCTGATGAACTTTAGACACAAACCAAACATACACGTGTCTATGTGTGAACGTGTAGAGGATGGACGCTCGCTTGCCCATCCTATCCAAGGTCGTGGGTTCAACTCCTGACAGGGCCACACACAAAAAGTTTTCATAAATGATCTTTGCTCCCCGCCAACCCAGTCTTGAACGAGTGATAAGTAAAGTCACTGGAGGTAAAGGAGGCTGGCTTGTCCACATCACCCACCCAGTGGCGACTGGTCTTTACAATGTAGGCCTAGCCCTATATGCCCGATACGTTTGAAGGGTCATTGACTAAGTGTAAACGTGACCCAAAATGTGAACATAAGCAATTATTATATATATATACTCAACGATGATAACAAAACGAAACAACCAGACAGAGACATCAGACTGCAAACCAGCAGGGGAATCAGTGAAACACCTCTCAGACAAATTGGTGTTGTATGTATAAAGGGAGTCAGACGGACGGAGACGACGCCACCAAGAGGCAAACTGACTGATAGACAGACATTTAGGCAGGCGGTAGACTGACGAGTGAGTAGGTAGGGGAATAGCCAGACAGTCAAGCAGACAGACATTTAGTCAGGGGGTGTGGAGGGGGGGGGGGGTCTGTTATAAAGTGAATTTAGACCCTAGCCTCTTTCAAAAGACCGTGAACGCCCGTTTTGGCTGTCTAAGGAATTGAAAACGATCTTTTGCAAAACCACATCTCTGAAGCATTAGACACTTATGTAGCGTGCTTACTAACTGTTCAGAATTCACAGCCATATTTTTCTTAGTTTAAAACTGCCCTGCATACCCACACAGCCAACCTATGTCACCCCAAATCTACAAGACGTCAACATAATCTACCCCAAGAACGGTGTTTATCGCGACACCTCGAGTCACCTATTTCTGCACACGTCAACAAATAAAGATAATGCACGCTTTGGGAATAAACATTAGACCATTATGTAGTCAGCAACATCTTGATTCAAGCCTGCACGCGGCTCGCGTCAGCAGCAATACAAAACATAAACATCTCTAGCTTCAGGGAGAACAGATTTGTCCACAGCCGAGATAATACAATCAGCTCATGTTTTCCTGATGGGCTTAAGACAGAAACCAAACATACACTAGTGTTTTCCTGATGAACTTCAGACACAAACCAAACATACACGTGTGTTTTCCTGATGAACTTCAGACACAAACCAAACATACACGTGTGTTTTCCTGATGAACTTCAGACACAAACCAAACATACACGTGTGTTTTCCTGATGAACTTCAGACACAAACCAAACATACACGTGTCTATGTGTGAACGTGTAGAGGATGGACGCTCGCTTGCCCATCCTATCCAAGGTCGTGGGTTCAACTCCTGACAGGGCCACACACAAAAAGTTTTCATAAATGATCTTTGCTCCCCGCCAACCCAGTCTTGAACGAGTGATAAGTAAAGTCACTGGAGGTAAAGGAGGCTGGCTTGTCCACATCACCCACCCAGTGGCGACTGGTCTTTACAATGTAGGCCTAGCCCTATATGCCCGATACGTTTGAAGGGTCATTGACTAAGTGTTAACGTGACCCAAATGTGAACATAAGCAATTATTATATATATATACTCAACGATGATAACAAAACGAAACAACCAGACAGAGACATCAGACTGCAAACCAGCAGGGGAATCAGTGAAACACCTCTCAGACAAATTGGTGTTGTATGTATAAAGGGAGTCAGACGGACGGAGACGACGCCACCAAGAGGCAAACTGACTGATAGACAGACATTTAGGCAGGCGGTAGACTGACGAGTGAGTAGGTAGGGGAATAGCCAGACAGTCAAGCAGACAGACATTTAGTCAGACGGTCGACTAATGTGTGGGTAGGGGATTAGGCAGGCAGACAGACAGTCAGACAAACAAAAAAACAGACAGACAGACAGACATTGTCCATTAATAGTTGGGGGCGGGGGAACCATTACAATTATTCACTGTTTGCATTCTGGAAAAGTGTGAGCAGCTGCATTGATCAAACAAACATGCCGGGGATCTGTGACGCAATCTTCACTGACACTGTTATTGTAAAGATTAAAGTGAGATAAAGACACTTTAACAAACACACTGACACGTGCGTTCAATTCCACGTGGCCGGGAAGATAGCATCCGGCGACCTTGGGGGCGAATCATGTTCAGGCTGAAATCTAATCTTCAGGAGTGGTACGGTTGGTAGAATGCACGCGTTGATGTGAAGGATGTTGTAGCAACGTTGGGCTACATGGAAGGCGGTCACAGACAACTGGTGGCCAAATTTGATTGGTAACTGTCTTCACCACCACACTTTTGAGCAGTCTTTATTGGAATTCCCCGAATGATGTGCAGTCGGTTGTCGAGAGTTAGAATAACAACAGGTTGAAG
>CAJHNH020003837.1:42500-55448 GCA_905116865.2 Candidula unifasciata
CTCCAGTTTACAATAAAGTATGTCCTTAGCGACTCTGCTATTCTGCATTCTCCAGTTTACAATAAAGGATGTCCTTAGAAACCTGCTATCCTACATTCTCCAGTTTACAATAAAGGATGTCCTCTGCGACTCTGCTATCCTGCATTCTCCAGTTTACAATAAAGGTTGTCCTTAGCGACTCTGCTATCCTGCATTCTCCAGTTTACAATAAAGTATGTCCTTAGCGACTCTGCTATTCTGCATTCTCCAGGTGTCACCCAGCCACCTGAGAAATATGTTGCTTTAGTGGCTCGAGATAAGCATTGATCTGTCACATATACTAGGTATATGTGTATTAAACACATAAAGATGTATTGATCGGCACTCGTGGAAAGAAGTAGAAAGATAAAAGAACACACTAGACTATGAATGTCAAACTGAGGGTCCTTCGAGTGTTATATGGGTCAGATTTGTATTGAATTAATGACCACACGCGCCAACTAATTAAATTTATAATAAACATTTGCTAAATATTTGTTGTTGCGAGCCGCAGGTGTGTTGTCAAAGGGCCGCATACGGCCCGCAGCTATAATACTGCCTGGGCATTGTGCTATGGAGATAAGTATCTTCCTCACAAGCCTTCACTGGTATCACCATGGTTGTCAGTCCTACAGTGCCCTCTATCACAGTGGTTCTCAGCCTTTCTAATGTCACGACCCTTTAATACAGTTCCTCGTGTTGTGGCGACCCCCAGCCATACAATTACCGTACAATTATTTTCGTCGCTACTTTATAACTTCAATGAATATTTGTATTACGATGGTCTTTGTCGAACCCCGTAAAAGGTTAGTAGAAATATTACTTTATAAAAATACACACTTACAGTGGTTGTTGAGACACTTCTCGTTAAAATATGTCAGTTGAGGTCAAAGGGCAACTGGAGTAGAGCTCGTTGACGAGGCAGCCCTGAGAAAGGCAGAACTGTCAGAGACAAGGGGGGACTGGCGGGACAGACGGACTCCACGACCCGATGTGTTTACAACGATGGATGAGATTCCAGACAGACGGACTCCACGACCCGATGGGTTCACAACGATGGATGAGATTCCAGACAGACGGACTCCATGACCCGATGGGTTCACAACGATGGATGAGATTCCAGACAGACGGACTCCACGACCCGATGTGTTCACAACGATGGATGAGATTCCAGACAGACGGACTCCACGACCCGATGGGTTCACAACGATGGATGAGATTCCAGACAGACGGTCTCCACGACCCGATAGGTTCACAACGATGGATGAGATTCCAGACAGACGTACTCCACGACCCGATGGGTTCACAACGATGGATGAGATTCCAGACAGACGGACTCCACGACCCGATGTGTTCACAACGATGGATGAGATTCCAGACAGACGGACTCCACGACCCGATGTGTTCACAACGATGGATGAGATTCCAGACAGACGGACTCCACGACCCGATGTGTTCACAACGATGGATGAGATTCCAGACAGACGGACTCCACGACCCGATGTGTTCACAACGATGGATGAGATTCCAGACAGACGGACTCCACGACCCGATGTGTTCACAAGGATGGATGAGATTCCAGACAGACGGACTCCACGATCCGATGGGTTCACAACGATGGATGAGATTCCAGACAGACGGGCTGAAAGACTTCAATGAGGAAGTCGCCATTTGAATAAAGTCTAACAATACAGAAAACAGTATTACTGTCATCGTCGCCAGACTTTGGAGAAACATGGAGAACAGAGAGAGATCAGATATAACTCCAGCACTGGCAAGGGTGAGAAACAGATATTTATACTTTTTAATTAAACGAGTAATGACATTATCAGTTAATATAAAATTATCGATAGTTTCTTAGATAATTATATTGTTACCGGACTTCTCCTGAAGAGCTCAGTCGTTGTTTGGTATTGATGTAAGTTAAGTAGAAGACCTTGTTCGTGCTATTAGGCATATAGGGCTAGACCTACATTTTACAGACCAATCGGCGGTCAGTACCATTCGATAGTCGGAGAGTAATGTTGTCAACACCATGCCAGCCATATTTACTTCCCATGATCGCATCCAGTTCCTATTTGGGGTTAGGGGTGACCTCCAGGGCATATCCGTTTGTCAGAATATAAACTCACGACCTTCGGATCCTATCGGCAGGCAAGAGTCTAGCCGCTATACCACGGTGTCGCCCTTGGTATTGCTGTAGTGAGCCAGATTTGTTTCCTAACTGACTGTCTATGAAATGTTTATGAAGTAATAGTTGAGCAAACAAGGAATCTCCGCAATAGTAGGACCTGTGACATCTACGAGGTAGATATTCATAATATTTTTGTTTCTTGAATGCTTCTTGCCCTAAGTCATTGTTGACAACATTCCGGGTTGCTTCTGCAGCATTAATAATACTCTGCTAGCTTGCTAGGTCAGTCGCAGTTTCAAACGAAACTTAAAAGGTCGTTCCTATCTCACTCAATGTGACCTTTATAACTCCGCTCCAGAAGAACTATCAGTGTCACCAGAAGGGAAATGAGGAATAATATCATCAGGGAAATGGTAGTGTCAACATCGTACAGTTGTTACATAGAGAGCAACATGATTATGTCCTATGATAGCGTCAACATCGTGCAGTTGTTACATAGAGAGCAACAAGGTTTTGTCCTATGGTAGCGTCAACATCGTACAGTTGTTACATCGAGAGCAACATGGTTTTGTCCTATGGTAGCGTCAACATCGTGCAGTTGCTACATAGAGAGCAACAAGGTTTTGTCCTATGGTAGCGTCAACATCGTACAGTTGTTACATAGAGAGCAACAAGGTTTTGTCCTATGGTAGCGTCAACATCGTACAGTTGTTACATAGAGAGCAACAAGGTTTTGTCCTATGGTAGCGTCAACATCGTACAGTTGCTACATAGAGAGCAACATGGTTTTGTCCTATGTTAGCGTCAACATCGTACAGTTGTTACATAGAGAGCAACATGGTTTGTCCTATGGTAGCGTCAACATCGTACAGTTGCTACATAGAGAGCAACATGGTTTTGTCCTATGTTAGCGTCAACATCGTACAGTTGCTACATAGAGAGCAACATGGTTTTGTCCTATGGTAGCGTCAACATCGTACAGTTGCTACATAGAGAGCAGCATGGTTTTGTCCTATGGTAGCGTCAACATCGTGCAGTTGTTACATAGAGAGCAACATGGTTTTATTCTATGGTAGCGTCAACATCCTACAGTTATTACGTAAGGAGCAACAGGGTTTTTTCCCAACGGTAGCATCAACATCGTACAGTTGTTACATAGAGAGCAACAAGGTTTTGTCCTATGGTAGCGTCAACATCGTACAGTTGTTACATCGAGAGCAACATGGTTTTGTCCTATGGTAGCGTCAACATCGTGCAGTTGCTACATAGAGAGCAACAAGGTTTTGTCCTATGGTAGCGTCAACATCGTACAGTTGTTACATAGAGAGCAACAAGGTTTTGTCCTATGGTAGCGTCCTACATCGTACAGTTGTTACATAGAGAGCAACAAGGTTTTGTCCTGTGGTAGCGTCAACATCGTACATTGCTACATAGAGAGCAACATGTTTTTTGTCCTATGTTAGCGTCAACATCGTACAGTTGCTACATAGAGAGAAACGACTTTTTTGTCCTATGGTAGCGTCCACATCGTACAGTTGCTACATAGAGAGCAACATGGGACACCCTATGTTAGCGTCAACATCGTACAGTTGCTACATAGAGAGCAACATGGTTTTTTTCCTATGCGTAGCGTCAACATCGTACAGTTGCTACATAGAGAGCAGCATGGTTTTGTCCTATGGTAGCGTCAACATCGTGCAGTTGTTACATAGAGAGCAACATGGTTTTATTCTATGGTAGCGTCAACATCCTACAGTTATTACGTAAGGAGCAACAGGGTTTTTTCCCAACGGTAGCATCAACATCGTACAGTTGTTACATAGAGAGCAACTTGGTTTTGTCCTCGGATGAGAATGGAACCTCTGAGGTTACAATCCTTAGAAGGGGACACTGAGCACAAAGCAGACCTACATCGACAGGGTGTTGCTAACTCGGCAGCGTGTGGTTGTCATTCTCCATAGCAAATATCACTGTATGTCTTACGGGGCTGCTAAAACTAGACAAGTCAAAGAACGAACGGACTTTATTGAGAAGAAATCTGGCCACAGGAACAACTCTACCAGATAAACTCTGGGACACCCGTGAAGACCTCAAACACACCGTCCTGTTGGTGACCCATTTTAGAATACGCGTTGCAAACGTCGATCTTTGAAGAAAAAGCTACATCTGTAGATATAGATTCTAGAGCATCAAGGGGAACTTGAAGTGGGCTGGCCAACATCAGGCAATAACACAGGCTCACATTATAACCTGTAGCCCACCTGATACTAGTAGCTAAAGTGTACCTCCCCATGCGCTGCTCATGGTGGCGATGTTGTGGTGGCGATGTTGTGGTGGCGATGTTGTGGTGGCGATGTTGTGGTGGCGGAAATGATGATGATATAATCAGATAAATGGCAAACAGAAAAGAAGTGTAATGTTGAATAGGATCATGATAACAATAATTTATGATATGTAGTTATTGATGGAACCTGTGATGTCAGGATTTCTGGACCCGAACATTGTGTGATTGTAGTAGTGGGAGTGTCGGCACGTTGTGTGATTGTAGCAGTGGGCACCGCCTCGGGGCAGTATGTGATTGTGGCAGTAGGAGCGCCCTAACGTTGTGTGATTGTGGCAGTAGGAGCGCCCTAACGTTGTGTAATTGTGGTAGTAGGAGAGCCCTAACGTTGTGTGATTGTGGCAGTACGAGCGCCCTAACGTTCTGGTATTGTGGCAGTAGGAGCGCCCTAACGTTGTATGATTGTGGCAGTAGGAGCGCCCTAACGTTGTGTGATTGTGGCAGTAGGGGCGCCCTAACGTTGTGATTAGTAGCAGAAGGAGCGCCATAACGTTGTGTGATTGTGGCAGTAAGAACGCCCTAACGTTGTGTGATTGTGGCAGTAGGAGCGCCCTAACGTTGTGTGATTGTAGCAGCAGGAGCGCCCTAACGTTGTGTGATTGTAGCAGCAGGAGCGCCGGCACGTTGGATTTGATGGGGTGAGGGTGGAAAGAGGAGGCGGAAGAAGCTTTGTTTCTTTTGTCAACACTCAACCCTTTCCTCTGGCTGTGTATGCAGTTACACTGATAAAGGACTGCCACCTCGCTGTCTATCTTTTTTCTGCCCTTTTCTCTGTCTCTCTGTCATGTATTTCTCTGTCAGTTTCTCTCTTTCTGCCCTTTTCTCTGTCTCTCAGTCATGTATTTCTCTGTTAATCTCTCTCTTTCTGTCCTTTTCTCTGTCTCTCTGTCATGTATTTCTCTGTCAGTCTCTCTTTTTCTTTCTGCCCTTTTCTCTGTCTCTCTGTCATGTATTTCTCTGTCAATCTCTCTCTCTTTCTGCCCTTTTCTCTGTCTCTCTGTCATGTATTTCTCTGTCAGTCTCTCTCTTTCTGCCCTTTTCTCTGTCTCTCTCTGTCATGTATTTCTCTGTCAGTCTCTCTCTTTCTGTCCCTTTCTCTGTCTCTCTCTGTCATGTATTTCTCTGTCAGTCTCTCTCTTTCTGTCCCTCTTTCTATTTCTCACACTGTCAGTGTATTTCCCTGTCTCTCTCTCTCTCTCTCTCTCTGCTCATTTCTCTGTCTCTCTGTCATGTATTTTCCACCAGGTCCACATCTCGATAACTGCATCATTCTCTTACCCGACAAGTTGCCTGTAGTCCCTCAAGTCTCTGTACCCGACAAGTTGCCTGTCTCTCCGACAAGTTGCCTGTACCCGACAGTCTCACTCTCTGTCTGTACCCCAAGTTGCCTGTACCCGACAAGTATTTGCCTCTGTCAAGTTGCCTGTACCCGACAAGTTCTGTCACAAGTTGCCTGTACCTCTTCTGCCTGTACCCGGCAAGTTGCCTCTGCCCGACTTCCTGTCTACCCGACATGGTTTTCTGCCTGTACCCGACTGCCTGTACCCGACAAGTTGCCTGAACCCGACAAGTTGCCTGTACCCGGCAAGTTGCCTGTACCCGGCAAGTTGCCTGTACCCGACAAGTTGCCTGTACCCGACAAGTTGCCTGTACCCGACAAGTTTGCCTGTACCCGACAAGTTGCCTGTACCCGACAAGTTGCCCTGTACCCGACAAGTTGCCTGTACCCGACAAGTTGCCTGTACCCGACAAGTTGCCTGTACCCGACAAGTTGCCTGTACCCGACAAGTTGCCTGTACCCGGCAAGTTGCCTGTACCCGGCAAGTTGCCTGTACCCGGCAAGTTGCCTGTACCCGGCAAGTTGCCTGTACCCGGCAAGTTGCCTGTACCCGACAAGTTGCCTGTACCCGACAAGTTGCCTGTACCCGACAAGTTGCCTGTACCCGACAAGTTGCCTGTACCCGACAAGTTGCCTGTATCCGGCAAGTTGCCTGTACCCGGCAAGTTTGCCTGTACCCTCTCAAGTTGCCTGTACCCCGGCAAGTTGCCTGTACCCGACAAGTTGCCTGTACCCGACAAGTTGCCTGTACCCGACAAGTTGCCTGTACCCGACAAGTTGCCTGTACCCGACAAGTTGCCTGTACCCGACAAGTTGCCTGTACCCGACAAGTTGCCTGTACCCGACAAGTTGCCTGTACCCGACAAGTTGCCTGTACCCGACAAGTTGCCTGTACCCGACAAGTTGCCTGTACCCGACAAGTTGCCTGTACCCGACAAGTTGCCTGTACCCGACAAGTTGCCTGTACCCGACAAGTTGCCTGAACCCGACAAGTTGCCTGTACCCGGCAAGTTGCCTGTACCCGACAAGTTGCCTGTACCCCGACAAGTTGCCTGTACCCGACAAGTTGCCTGTACCCGACAAGTTGCCTGTACCCGACAAGTTGCCTGTACCCGACAAGTTTGCCTGTACCCGACAAGTTGCCTGTACCCGACAAGTTGCCTGTACCCGACAAGTTGCCTGTACCCGACAAGTTGCCTGTACCCGACAAGTTGCCTGTACCCGACAAGTTGCCTGTACCCGACAAGTTGCCTGTACCCGGCAAGTTGCCTGTACCCGGCAAGTTGCCTGTACCCGGCAAGTTGCCTGTACCCGGCAAGTTGCCTGTACCCGGCAAGTTGCCTGTACCCGACAAGTTGCCCTGTACCCGACAAGTTGCCTGTACCCGACAAGTTGCCTGTACCCGACAAGTTGCCTGTACCCGACAAGTTGCCTGTATCCGGCAAGTTGCCTGTATCCGGCAAGTTGCCTGTACCCGGCAAGTTGCCTGTACCCGACAAGTTGCCTGTACCCGACAAGTTGCCTGTACCCGACAAGTTGCCTGTACCCGACAAGTTGCCTGTACCCGACAAGTTGCCTGTACCCGACAAGTTGCCTGTACCCGACAAGTTGCCTGTACCCGACAAGTTGCCTGTACCCGACAAGTTTGCCTGTACCCGACAAGTTGCCTGTACCCGACAAGTTGCCTGTAACCCGACAATTTGCCTGTACCCGACAAGTTGCCTGTACCCGACAAGTTGCCTGTACCCGACAAGTTGCCTGTACCCGACAAGTTGCCTGTACCCGACAAGTTGCCTGAACCCGACAAGTTGCCTGTACCCGGTCAAGTTGCCTGTACCCGACAAGTTGCCTGTACCCGACAAGTTGCCTGTACCCGACAAGTTGCCTGTACCCGACAAGTTGCCTGTACCCGACAAGTTGCCTGTACCCGACAAGTTGCCTGTACCCGACAAGTTGCCTGTACCCGACAAGTTGCCTGTACCCGACAAGTTGCCTGAACCCGACAAGTTGCCTGTACCCGACAAGTTGCCTGTACCCGGCAAGTTGCCTGTACCCGACAAGTTTGCCTGTACCCGACAAGTTGCCTGTACCCGACAAGTTGCCTGTACCCGACAAGTTGCCTGTACCCGACAAGTTGCCTGTACCCGACAAGTTGCCTGTACCCGACAAGTTGCCTGTACCCGACAAGTTGCCTGTACCCGACAAGTTGCCTGTACCCGACAAGTTGCCTGTACCCGACAAGTTGCCTGTACCCGACAAGTTGCCTGAACCCGACAAGTTGCCTGTACCCGGCAAGTTGCCTGTACCCGACAAGTTGCCTGTACCCGACAAGTTTGCCTGTACCCGACAAGTTGCCTGTACCCGACAAGTTGCCTGTACCCGACAAGTTGCCTGTACCCGACAAGTTGCCTGTACCCGACAAGTTGCCTGTACCCGACAAGTTGCCTGTACCCGACAAGTTGCCTGAACCCGACAAGTTGCCTGTACCCGACAAGTTGCCTGTACCCGGCAAGTTGCCTGTACCCGACAAGTTGCCTGTACCCGACAAGTTGCCTGTACCCGACAAGTTGCCTGTACCCGACAAGTTGCCTGTACCCGACAAGTTGCCTGTACCCGACAAGTTGCCTGTACCCGACAAGTTGCCTGTACCCGACAAGTTGCCTGTATCTCAAAACCAGTCACCGTTAGTGGCAACACGCACAATCACGACCACGCACAATCACGCTCACTCACACACGCACAATCACGCTCACTCACACACGCACAATCACGCTCACTCACACACGCACAATCACGCTCACTCACACACGCACAATCACGCTCACTCACACACGCACAATCACGCTCACTCACACACGCGCACGCTCGCTCGCTCACGCACAATCACGCTCACTCACACACGCGCTCGCTCGCTCACACATACATATACACACACACATGCAGACAAACAAACACACAACAAAAACATCAATCAATGTTTTATAGAGACGACAGTTTGGCATATTACCATATCAAAAAATCGACCTTTGACCTACAGTGATAATAGATGTACTGACCAGAGACGTTTGAATATGATAAAGTGAAAGATCGAACTTTGGCAATTGTTGCAATCACCGAGGGTCCCTGGTTGCTCGGTCTCAAGTCTGCGCTAGAAACTTAGTTTTCGTTTACTTGCTACTTATTCAGCGTAAGCACATTGCAGCCTGGGTCATCGGCTGGGGGTCGGACTGACTTGCAAATAAAACTGTGTGGCTTGAAGCGAGCACACACAGCTGCATAGTCTAACACTCGCTGACACAACTGTCTTGTCTAAAACTTGCAGACACAACTGTCTCGTCTAACACTCGCAGATACAACTGTCTCGTTTAAAACTCGCACACAAGCTGCTAATACTAACAGATACAACTGTCTCGTCTAAACACAGACACAATTGTCTCGTCTGCAGACAAACTCGAAGCAGACACAACTGTCTCGTCTAACACTTGCAGACACAACTGTCTCGTCTAAAACTTGCAGACACAACTGTCTCGTCTAAAACTCGCTGACACAACTGTCTCGTCTAAAACTCGCAGATACAACTGTCTCGTCTAAAACTTGCAAACACAACTGTCTCGTCTAAAACTCGCTGACACAACTGTCTCGTCTAAAACTCGCAGATACAACTTCTCAAAAAAATCTGGCCCGCGAAGACCTGGCAAGTGGCCGGCTGATCACCTGCCAGTTGTACTGTATTCATGAATAATCGCCTGGGACTCCGGATTGTGACACTCCCTATTCTCAAGAGTGTGGACCCTGAGTCAGTAGAGTCGAATAGCCCCGCCATAGAATGTCAACAAAATTAGGACTTAAAACGGCAAGCGCGCGCGCACACACACACACACGCACGCACACACACACACACACACATATATATATATTTTTTTTTTAAACGTATCCAGAAACCATGAGTAGTTAACCCTTTGGCTCGGTACTATGGATATCGCAACCCTTCGGCATTGATTCCATTATAGGTACCGTTAATCTGGGAGAAATGTGGCTTTTCTGCCTACCCCCGGGAGTGAACCCGGACCACAAGGAGTTCGTCACCCGGCCGCCGCGAAAGTCAGGTTTAACCAACTTCGCTAGAAAGCCGGGCACATATATATATATATACATATATAAAACAGAATGGGATCACCTTTCGAAGATCAGAAAACTCTAATACAAGACATGATTTCAATGTGCCAGTTGTTGATGGCTGATGGGCTGGACTAGTCTGGTCACTGATGGCACCTTTCACCGCGTGTTTGGCAACCTCCTCACGAGCTTCGTTACTTCCACTTCACGGCTAGTGTCATCGCCATGATCTGGCTATTAAAACTCCATTTCAACGGAAACAGCTGTTGCCTGCGAGGGGACTTGCCGTCAACACGGGGGCAATTCATGAATGTAGAGCGGCGGAGGGCAGAGTGTCAGTCAACAAATTATGCCCCCTGGGATGCCTCTTCGGATCCGATCCGCCCTTGATATCACATTTATTGTCATTAAATTCTCATTTTGGATTTCAGCGGCGTCGCCCGACAAAGGGAAGCTACCGCTGCGGGAGTGGACCGTTATTGCACTGTTAGTTACAGATTGCTTTTTGGGTGTGATGCTGTGTCTGTGTCTGAGGCAGGGAGGAGGGGTGGGTTCAATCTCTCTCCTTCTAAATCTCTCTGTCTATGTCTTTTGTGTGGATGCATTTGTGTATGTGTGTGTGTGCTGTTCGGGTGGATATTATCAGTATCCTTGTGTTGTACTCAGCCCCCAATCTGAGACAGTTTTTCCTATTTTAAAGCCTGCTGTCGTCGGGGCCCAGTAATTAAACCAAATGGTTACCTCTGCCTCTGGTTGAAAGTGGGGGGAGAGGGTTGTGGGTGGAATTCTCATCCGAATAGTGGCACCTTGTGTCAAGTGGTGATAATCGCTGGCTATGCGGCCCTGCTAGGGTTGAACTTCACTCATCAGTATCGTTAAACCTTACAACGACTGCCCCGCTTGGCTTAGGGATAGCCTACCAACAGTAAGAACCACTGTAACAGGGGTCTCCTCCAAATCATCAATGAGCAGCACTGATATGAAATCAACTACAGAACGAGAGATCAATAGACTTTACCCACACCAGAGTTGGATTCGAGTGTATACAGATGGTTCAGCCAAGAGAGCAGTAAGAGACGGGGGAGGAGGAATATACATAGAATGCCCAAATGGTTTTAAAATCAACCAGGCTGTACCAACAGGTTCATATTCCTCCAATTACAGAGCAGAGGCAGAAGCACTTCTAGCCGCATGTTCTTTCCTGAATGGACAACAGCACAGCAAATATAGCAGAGTGGTCTTTCTGACTGATGCTATGTCAGTTCTACAAGCAATTATTAACCCAAAAGACACTCAGTTTGTAGACTTGACGCAACAGCTGATTTACTTAGGCTCTTCAGTAGAACAATCTGTTCTGCAGTGGATTCCAGGTCACTGTGGCTTGGAAGGCAATGAAATAGCAGACAGATTGGCCAGAAGCGGCAGTGACATGGTACAACCAAATAGCGACTTAACCCATCAAGAGATGAAAACACTAATACAAGCTAGTATCCAAGAAAGGTGGCTGGATACCCACACCAGATTTTCTCCCCAAGACTCACTTCATCGCCTCTCTAGAGAGGGACAGTCTATTATATTCAGACTAAGGACTGGGCACAATAGATTTCGTCAACATATGTTCAAAATTTTCGGTGTAGGAAATACGGAGACGTGTCCCTGCAGCCTGGCACCCGAAAATGCTGACCATGTGCTCCAACACTGTCAACTGTATGCTGACAACAGAGACGCAATCTGGCCTGTTCCAACCACAATGAAGACAAAACTGTATGGTACACGAGAGGATATGGATTGCACGATAGCTTTCATAAAGGCTACCGGCCTCCTGATATAAGTTTTCTGACAGAAGGATCGAAGAAGAAGAAAAAGAGTATCGTTACAATTTCAATATAATACCAGCTAGGAGTAAGCTGCCCCTGGCGGTATCGTTACATTCCAAATCGATACTATAAGGCGATACTAAGGACTGAATATCGCTGAAAATGGGAACACTTTACTCTGCGGAGAGGGCACCTGATAATGATGCATCCGTGGAGACGTCACGACAGTCTTTGATGAGAGCGCCTCAGACTACACACCAGCATGCAGACGGCCCACATCTGCTTGTAAATATATCAATTTTCACAAACATCTTGCGGAAAGCCATCCTAATTAGTTTCAGAAACGACTGCTCTGCCCATTCCAGTTTTTCTAATTGCTCATTATCACGCCATGTTTCTTCCCCAAGAGTCCATTATTGCGTCCAGCCTGGTTTTTCTGGTCAGCGTTCCATTTCTGTGCTGATTCGTTCACGTGTTTACGGGTTTCTCTTGATCAGGTTAGAAGCGCAGATTCCTGTGGGTTGTGTGATCTCGTCAGTAAATCTTATTGTAGCCTCATCGGGTTTTCTCCTCGCATCGTCATGTCAGCCTGGAATATTTCTGCGGTCCATATTCTACATGGTCGACCTCTGGCTCTGTTGCCGCAGTATTTGTATCAAACTGCTCTCTGTGGCGCCCAGGAAACGTTCATGTTGTGCTGTGTATACGGCTGGCAGTCCTCCGTTCTACCCCATGCGATCTTTTCGATACTCTGGGCAGGCCCGCCGTCACGAAGAAAAATTCCTGGAAAAATTTGGAAAGAGTCCAGTTTTTTTTTGTTGGCCCCCCTTTGTTTTTTTTTTTTGGGTTTTTGTGGAATATTTAATAGGATTGCTGACATTCTTAGGCGTTTTCCTCGGGGGTTCCTTGGGGCAGAAAGGGAAATATCAGTACTTATAAAAGGGGTCCTTTTTACCCCAATATAATTCAGCATGGACTCCGTTGTATACCGATCGTCTCATGGGTATGCGGTCAAAATCACCCCGGGCCCCCTAACTCTTCAAGACCTACCCCCTTTAACAATGCAGGTCAGTTCTGATAAAGCAAACCTAACTGATGGGAATCAGCTAAAAACCCTTGGTCGGTATGCGAGTGACTACCCAGCTACCCCGGCTGTAGAGCCCGTGCTGTTCTTCTTAAAACC
>CAJHNH020003838.1:0-30000 GCA_905116865.2 Candidula unifasciata
TTCTGTTTTCGAACACATATCTGCTCCTATATATATGCTTAGATATCTATCAAAGAGCTTCTATATGTGCTGTTTATACAGAGGTGGTCTATTTGATTTTCAGTAAGTGCTAAGTTAGTTTACAAATCTGCTTACAAGAAAAGATGGTGAATTGAAAACAAATTTAAAATACATAAAATAAAAATAAAAAATAAACAAATCAAGTATTAGTCAAAATGCACCCAACAATAAAACAATAATATTGAATGTTGAATACCCGTGTGGGTTCCGGGGTGCTATTATAGGGCAAACAAGAATAGCCCCACTGCTTGGCCAAAACCATGTCGTAGGAGTCGACTAATTGGGAGCTTTCTTCGAAGTCGGAGTGCATCTGCCTGAGAGGCAAGGAACCAGCAGTCTGCGTACAAATGAGTCAGATCTGTAAAACGGATTCACACGCAACACTCAGGTTCTGGAACAGGACTGCAGTCCAGAAGTGGACGAGTAACCAGAACTTTCCGCCGGAGTTTACAGCTGGTGAACGTGAAGAAGAAGAAGAAGAAGAAGAAGAAGAAGAAGAAGAAGAAGAAGAAGAAGAAGAAGAAGAAGAAGAAGAGAAGAAGAAGAAGAAGAAGAAGAAGAAGAAGAAGAAGAAGAAGAAGAAGAAGAAGAAGAAGAAGAAGAAGAAGAAGAAGAAGTAAAAGAAGAAGAAGAAGAAGAAGAAGAAGAAGAAGAAGAAGAAGAAGAAGAAGAAGAAGAAGAAGAAGAAGAAGAAGAAGAAGAAGAAGAAGAAGAAGAAGAAGAAGAAGAAGAAGAAGAAGAAGAAGAAGAAGAAGAGGAAGACGAGGAAGAAGAAGAAGAATATTAATAATGTTGAATCTACATCAAAGAACTCGGGATACCTCCCCAAGCGCTGCATTCCGATCTTCAGCAGCATTGTGTTTTGTTATTATCAAAAGGGCAGGAATACAATGTATACAGTATATAACTAAGAAAGGGTTTGGGGGAGGTGGGGGGTGGGGGGGGGGAGGGGAGGGGCACAGCCCTGCAAGAAACACAGTGTAAAATATGGTTATAAACGCCTGCTTACTTTCACCAAGGTCGGCGGCCAGGCGATCACAGATCTGCTGGGTACCTCCCACAACCCTCAGTTCCTGAAACAAAATGACACCAGTTAATCTTGAGTGGGATCTATAATATATAAAAATGTGGTACACAGTATTATGAGTGTATTCTCTGTCAATCTCTCTGTGCTCTCTCTCTCTCTCTCTCTCTCTCTCTCTCTTTCTCTCTCTCTGTATATATATATGTGTATGTATGTATGTATGTGTGTGTGTGTGTGTGTGTGTGTGTGTGTGTGTGTGTTTGAGGCTCTTTCTCTCTCCCTGTCTATCCCTTCCTCTTTGTCTTCATCTCTCTTACTTTCTGTAGGAACATTTGCTTGCGAGTTCCATTTTGTGTGTGTGTGGAAATTTTTTAAAGATTCCTTGTGTCCGGTTTAATTGTTGTGTTTATTTATTTATTTTTAAAGTGTGAGATTACTTTTTACAGCATATGGTCATTATTTTATATGTGCGTATCCGAGTCCATCAATCAGTCTAAACTAATTCATTTATCCATTTTTTCACTCATCAATAATTCCGTTATTCCATCAGCCCATCAGTTAGCTAAGCACTAACCTATCTAATGATTCAGTTTGTATCTTCGCCCATCCATATGTTCATACACATATGTTTGTGTGAGTATGCATGTGTGTGTGGGTGTGTCTGTGTGTGTGAGTATGTCTGTGTGTCAGCTTCTACCCATATATGAATTAAATAATAAGATATAAGACAATACAGTCACAAGTATACAAATAAGAGTATAATAAACTAACACAATGAACAAACAATAAAACCTCATTAAATTTCAAAGGACCGAAACCTAAAGTTTGTTAAAATTTCATGTTAAACTGGAATTAAATGTATTATGAATGATGTGGGTCGTCGTGGCGTTGGCGGCTAGACGGAAGGTCGTGGGTTCGCGTCCTGAAGGAGTCGGACTTCTTTTTCAAAAATGACCTTGACTCCCAGGCTGACCCAGCCTTAAGTGAGAAAAAGTGAAGTCCTGGGAAGTAAATGCGGCCTGCGTGATGCTGACCACATCACCCACCAAGTGCTGATTGGTCTATAAAAATATAGGTCTAGCCCTTTATTCCCAATACGCCTAGAGGTGTGGAAAAGGGCCCCTTTTATTATGAATGATACAGCCTTGCTGCGGTCAAAATTATGTTCGCATTCACAGAGTGTTCGCCTTAAATGAATTCTTTTTAAGAAGATTTTACTGTCTTTTGAATTCTGTTAAGTGGTAAATAGACAGTATTCACACAAGTTATCTGTTTTAGTTAGACCAGTGGATACGGATCACTTGGTCTTTCAAAAATATAGCAAACAGAATAAGCAATATACACACCATGAGATATGAGCCTTGGCAGTATTTAAGTGGGGAAATATAGGCTAAAGTAGCATTATGTAGTGAGATTTTAATATTAGTAACACGTACGTCATGAAAATTGGACATTATAAGTATTTGCATTATGAAATATGAGTACTAACGATATTTACATCATGAAATATGGGCATTACAATTTTTTACAACATGTAGTATGACCGGCACTCTTCCGAATACCGGACCGGTATTCGGAAGAATGCCGTATGACCATTAATAATATATGCATCATGAAATATGGTGACTAATAATATTTGCATCATGGCATACGGCCAGTAAAAATATTTACGTAATGAAACAGGAAGATATGTTCACACAAATTCTGCACAAAAACAAGACATCATATTCAACTAATTATAATAGACAAAATCAGCATTTAAGGCATGAACTGTACAGTCAAAACCAGCGAAGACTACGGATCTAAAGAATGGCCTGTACAGTCAACACCAACGAAGACTACGGATCTAAAGAATGACCTGTACAGTCAACACCAACGAAGACTACGGGTCTAAAGAATGGCCTGTACAGTCAACACCAACGAAGACTACGGTCTAAAGAATGGCCTGTACAAACGACACCAACGAAGACTATGGATCTAAAGAATGGCTTGTACAGTCAACACCAACGAAGACTATGGATCTAAAGAATGGCCTGTACAGTCAACATCAACGAAGACTATCGATCTAAAGAATGGCCTGTACAGTCAACACCAACGAAGACTACGGGTCGAAAGAATGACTTGTACAGTCAACACCAACGAAGACTACGGGTCTAAAAAAGAGTGGCCTGTACAGTCAACACCAACCAAGACTACGGGTCTAAAGAATGGCCTGTACAGTCAACACCAACGAAGACTACGGTCTAAAGAATGGCCTGTACAAACGACACCAACGAAGACTATGGATCTAAAGAATGGCTTGTACAGTCAACACCAACGAAGACTATGGATCTAAAGAATGGCCTGTACAGTCAACATCAACGAAGACTATCGATCTAAAGAATGGCCTGTACAGTCAACACCAACGAAGACTACGGGTCGAAAGAATGACTTGTACAGTCAACACCAACGAAAACTACGGGTCTAAAGAATGACCTCTACAGTCAACACCAACGAAGACTACGGGTCCAAAGAATGACATGTACAGTCAACATGAACAAGAAACGATGAGACAAGGCAAAGATTTCCATTTGGAACACATTCAAATTTTGTGATTCCAAAAAATATTTGTCCTCCAGAAAGTGCCTAGAAAGTTTGAGAAATGCCATCCTGGTCTCAAATTTGATGAAAGGGGAAATACCAAACTGCATCTCCAAGTGGTGGAGGGTGGGAAACACACCACGGTGTAACTAACGCAGATATGGGGAACCAGTATCCACCTGAGTAAGTGGATCAATCCTCAGCTGTGCAAAGAAGGGCACCCACTTGTCTTGACAGTATGAAATTGCTGTCAAAGGTGCAGGTTAAAATACCCATGTGGATATGGAAAGCAACGGGAAACGACCACATTATATTAACAAGATATCTCACGAAAAAAACACAGACTGAATGACACGAACGACGTTAATGGAAGTCTAAAGACAGCCTCGGCCGATAGGAAACGATGGCATGGAGGAATATCACCAAGAGAGCTGTTCCAGGCAACCAGGGATCTTAATCTGTGGAGACGCATGAGCGCCTACACCAGTTGATAGGGCACATGATGATGATGATGAATAAATATTTACTCTCCTTTTCGGTTCTTTAAAAAAAAAAAAAAAAAGGAAAAGAACAAAAATACATGACTATTAAAAGGAATAGGTCAGTGGCAGAGGGGTCAGTGGCAGAAGGGTCAGTGGCAAACCTTTAAAAAAAATAAGAGGAAGTCCACGGGTGTTATATAAATGGGACCTACTGATCCAAGGCAGCATCGTTTTTGCAGTGAACATGACCCGGGTCTACTACTTCTGTTGCGTTATATATTTATATTAAGTGTAAGACGGAGTGGAACAGCAACGGGAGACGCAAAAGATAAGAATTAGTGCATAGAATATGATAAATGTATAACGCTCTAAATATTAGATATCACTTACTTGGTGCTGTGGTGGCGCAGTGAGCTCGCTAACCAACACAGTTGTCCGGGATTCAATCCCCAGAGGTAGCAGGTTGTTTTTCCCACCAATACCACCCTGGGGTCGAACCACAGACTTATCTGAGAAAGTAAAAGGTGATCGGAGTGATACTCTCTCACATCACCGCAAACTGTTGTTCCAACATCACAAATACTGTGCACAATGTTGCATGTTGAATTAAGAATCGATATTGCAGCACTAGGGATGTTCCCATAAGCGCTCAGCCCCATTCTTCAGCAGCAAGCGCAGAGTTCGAATTCCGATGACACCAGTAACAGTGTGATTCCGTATCCATCGCGCCTTTCCATTGAGTGTTAAGCGTCCATCAGAATGGCACTATTCTCCTCTGCACTGTTCACTCGCTTCCAAAGGACCATTACAAAATCTCTTGATATTTTCCCCTCACTTGTATCGCTGTCTACCTCTTGCTCTCTTCCCTTAGATTTTCCCCTTCAGTATGCTTTTAACCAGAGTATTAATTCTTTTAATGTAGCTGAAGCAGTTCACTGGACAACGCATATGAAGAACTAAAAACCGACATCACAGCACTCGGGATGCTCCCATAAATGCTCTGCTCTAACCTTAAGCAACCAATAAAGAGTTATAATACCTGTTTATTTCCCAACATTCCTGACTACCCCGGAAAAAATATCCAAAGAACGATGACTATCTAGGGCATCAGAAATAATGCTTGCCACTCTCCATGGAACATGCCAATCTTTACCTTTCTAAACATGTATTATGAGTTGGTTAAAATCACGACATGTGTGTGAATGCAGCTGGTTCTCAAGATAGCGGAAAGTTGTTATGACTGCCTCTACCTCCATTCTCAAACTAGATGTAATATCCTATCCTATACTTTGTTGCACTAAGCCTCGTCTATTTGCTTTTGCAAAGCCCCCCCCCCGCACATTTCTTCTGCCTCTCAACACAGAGCCATATGCAAAGATAATCACATTAGAGGGCGGGATTTTTTGCAAATCAATTGTTGAATTTCTTTTTCTGCAGTGCCAGTGCCAGCCGGTCAATCCCTGCACTCCCGACCAAGTGTGATTAGAACTCTGCACAGTTCATTTTTTTTTGGGTGTGTGCTTTAACACACCCACCCACACCTCTACTCTTCCCAGCATATAACCTCTAATTGTGCCTTCTCCTTCTGCCATCTAAGACTTCCCTCTGATCAGCCTGCAACTTTTAGCGGTATCCAGAGTTTCAAGAAAAAGGTGGGTTTGGTCTGCTGCTGCCTTGAGGAATGAGCTAGCTTTCAGCACTTTGACCCTGTTGCGATAGTCGGCAGTGCAATGATGTATCAAACACAGACGGAGTGAGTTGTACAACATAGAATCACCCGCATGGCCTCATTCTGTATGCTTTCGAGCTATACCAGTCGACTCTTCGCTAAAGTGAGCAGACCCATTCAATAACCTGTTCCCGAAATAATCAAGTGCTGACTTGAATTTTGCAGACATCATTTGCTTGTTTGTTTCGTGTCTACTGCTGCCATAGTTATTAGTGCATTGTGCCCCGTTTGTAATCCAATATGTGTAAACATGATTCTTAAAACATACTTTTTATTCATTGCTGCTCCAAGATGGTTGTTTAAATTTAAAAAAAAAAGGGGGGGGGGGGCGGCATTAACATACAATCTTCTGCCCGTGTTTAAATTCAATACCACAGCTTCTATTACGGGTTGTGTAGTGTCCTTTCATTCGTTTTTGTCCACTATAGTTGGTTTCCTGGATCACATTCTCAGTTAAGGATTCTACTGATAATAGTTTACTGAGCTTCATAAATTTCGTTGTTTTTTTTTTTCATTTTTGATCCTTCTGACAAGAAGCCTTCATAAAAGCTGCTGTGAAGTCCAAATCACTCCTAAGAATTAAACAAGACTGAACGTTTCCACTAGTGTAGCCAGATTTCTTTACCAAGTGATGATCAAATATTAAAAAAAGGTAAGTAGATTTTATAATTAAATTGTTTAATCATATCGGAAAAGCCAGCTAAACATCAAAGATTTCTAAGGGCTCAAAGAGTTAAAATGGTAAGAAATTACTTGACGATGAACACAAATTTACTAATGAATGTTTCAATGCATTTTTCTATTTATTTGCTTCCTAACGGCTGTGCTTTCCTTATATATATGCAGACATCGTAATACGACCGTCAGTACGAACACACTGTCTATGAGTGGGTTACCAGTGGGTCATTCAGATCTAGAGGTCTGGGTGTGCAACGCACACAAAAGTCTTTTTTTTTTCTAAAGATAACGTTAGCAAGAATCAACATCTTCATCACGTTTTATCCGGTGCTAAAATGACAAAAACAAAACAAAGGACCCTGCAGGCGAATTGGGCATAAAAGGCTAGACCTACATTTTATAGACCAATCAGCTCCCAGTGGTGATGTGGTAAACATCACATCGGCTGTCTTTACTTCCAAGGACTCCACCTGGTACCCATTCACGGCTACGTTGACCTGGGAGCCACGGCTATGTTGACCTGCGAGCCACGGCTACGGCTATGTTGACTTGAGAGCCACGGCTATGTTGACCTGGGAGCCACGGCTATGTTGACCTGGGCGCCAAAGTCATTTATGATAAAATTCTAGCTCCATCACACCCGAACTCATGACCTTTGGATCTACAGACAAGCATCTAGCTGCTACACCATGGTGCCCTTGTTATATCCGATAGCGCATGGCTTTAGTGTCTTTACTTCTTTTTCTTCAGCATTCCGAGCCTTCACCCGCCTCCATTCATCTCTCTGGTTGGCCTTCTCTTTCCAGTTGGTGACACCAAGTGTTTACAGATCTGTCTGGACATTATCTCTCCATCATCTTCTTTGTCTGCTTCGTGGTCTACGACCATTCATCTACCTTGTGTATACAGTTTTTACTTCTGTGTCATCTGGCATTCTTTCAATATGCCCCAACCATTTCAGTCTATTAGCTCTCATGACGCCAGTTATCAGTGCTGATTTAAACAGATTATGAATTTTGTTATTGCTTCTCACTCTCCATTTCCCGCTGTTTGCATCTCTACACTTGTATTAATAATTGGTGTCCTGAAAGTACATGCCATTGGGCGCTGGTCAACATGTCTGTTCACAACCTTCTGATACATATATTGTCCATTAAAAAAAAAAAAAAAAGACTCATTATATCAGTATGCTATACATATTCCCTATTAGTTTTCCAGTGACTCACATTCCCTCAAAATTTCATAGTTTTGATTACATACTCTGATTCGGCAAACGCAGTGGTATCAACATTTATATTCAGAACTAAAATCAACACCTCCCCCCCCCCCCCCCTCGCCAACGCCTCTGATGGTAAGGTTCCTGGATCAAAAATAAGAACAAGCAACCCACAGATAATACAGTCTTTACCTGAATCTCCAAAAAAGCTCAAAGGGTGATGCAGTAGACATTTTAAAACACAAATACAGCAGACAAATGTAATCATTTATGGTAACAGGTCCCTTTTCCAGGACTTCGGGCGTATTGCGGATATAGAGCTAGACCTACAGTTTTATAGACCAATAAGCACTCAGTGGGTGATGTGGTCAGCATCACAACGGCCGCCTTTACTTCCCGAGACTGCACCCGGTACCCACTCAAGGCTCAGTCGACCTGGGAGTCAAGGTCATTTAAAAAAAAAGGTCCGGCTCCGTCAGGACGCGAACCCACGACCTTCTGATCCGCAGTCGGGCGTCTAGCCGCCAACGCCTGGGGCGGATTCCGAATCATTTATGGCAGTGTTTCTCAAACGTTTCCTTGTCGCGGCGCCTCTTTTTATTTAAAAATTTTCCACGGCGCCCTAACCTAATTAAAAGTATGATTATTCGTGTCTTAGTTAAAACTAATAATTAAGCTTTTACTATATTTCGTGGCGACCCTGTGAAGAGGTCCCCCGGGTGCACAGTTTGGGAATCACTGATTTATGGTGTTAAATGAGGAAGTAAGCACCTGTGCTCCGCCCTCAAGTGCTGTGATCATGTGCAGGCCGCCCGTTGTTTGGTAATGCCACAGTATGTAGAGCAGTGACACCTCGTGTGGGTCAATGGTGTTGTTGATTCGAACTGAGTGATCCACGACATCTCGTCCCGCCCTGTGGGTGTTCATAAATATAACACTTACATATCTGATATAACAAGTAACAACACTATAACATCTAACGCATTACACAATGTAAATGGGAAACTATTCAGTAGTGTATATATTTGAACTGTACTAATTTTATTGTATCATTTAAGGTAAATAGGATAATTGCTAAAACAGAAATTTATGATATTGTAAATTTCGTTTACCAGACAATGTAACAAATTTTATCATATCGCTTTAAGTATATAACAATATTTTAGTAATGTGCTGTAATGTTAATTGAATTATATCTAATAATCGATCATGCAATAACACTAATATCAGCTCTAATATTTCATAATATATAATATTATTGATTATATAATTTTAATTTTTATTTGACGGATCAACATCATGGCACACGGGTGTTACCCATAAGTGCTCCGTTCTACTTTTAACTCAAGTCTGAGTCCGAAGAAGCTCAGCACAGTGCACAGGTTCTGTAGCAGCGGTGAGGATCCTGAAATACTTTAGGTAGATTTTTAATTCCAAATTTTGCCCGGGCAGCGCCATTAGGCTACTCTTTTTGATTTTCCAACTGTCAAGGGATTTTTTTAACGTGCGCAACAATGTACACGGGCGTCCGATCTCACTACCCAGAGATCAGAGGGAATTACTAGAAGTCAAAGTTTAAGTAAAAAAATCCCAGTCCTTACCGGGGATTAAACCCGGAACCTCTATCACTCGAGGCGGACACCATACCTTGATACCAATCAGATCCCCAAAATATAATTTAATAATATCTTACACAAAAGGTAATAAAAAAAATGTCATATTTATATTATTATAGGTAATGTAAATGAAATAAATTATAATTTAATTGTCACACCAACTGTCTCATGTATGTATTAAATATAACATGAAATAATGCATAATTTATTGGTTTTATTAGTTCTAATGTGTGCTAATTGAAAGAGCACACAGACGACCCTTATATCGCCACCAATACTTCGATGATGTTAATGGACGAAAGGAAGAAGAAGGTGTTTCTAAAAGATGTTTAAAGAGGAGAGGATCGACATTATTGCACCAAGTTTGATTTCATATGACCCTGCTTCTCTCCGCGTGGCATCTGGTCGATATCGAAAACATTGCAACATTTTAAGCTCCAGCAACGACCGAAGGCATCTCCAAAATTCTTGAATCAGCGAACCGGAGGAGAGTCTGACATCACCGAACCCACGGCCTTCATAGCATGAGGCAGCAGTTTAACCACTCCGCCATGGAGATCCCATATCTGTGTCTCTAACGCTCGTCTCCACAACAGTCAGATTATGTTGGCTATCCTCTTGTGGGTACCGGGATCTCATGGCCCGGGGGAGGGGGCGGGGGACATCAACGCGTCCCAGCCGAGCATGTCCTAGAAGTCGACAATTCATGGTGTTTCCTTCGAAGTCGGAGTGCAACTGCTGGAGAGGCGAGAAACCTGCTTACAAATAAACCAGATATCTAAAACTAATGTTCAGGCAAACCCTAAGTTCTGAAACAAGACTAAAGTGGATGAAAAACCAGAGCATTCTGCAGGAGCTTGCTGCCTGCAAACGCGCAGTAGAAGAAGAAATGGTTTGGCAAAATGTGAGGCACAATACTTACTGTGTCCACGCATATTTCTCAATAAAATCTTGCACCGTCATCTGGTCCCACTCCTTAGCTCTAGGCGCATTCCACGGAGCATCCAGAGGTATCTGTGGAAAGGAAGCGTGCTACTCGGTTCCTAAACATCTCAACACAATAAATAATTACAATACAAGCAGCGATTTATTATACCCAAGGTGTTAGACATGGTGGCGGATTTGTGTCAGATACTGACATTATTTGTACCTTCGGGGGAAGTTTTTGTTAAACGAAGGTCTAAGTAGTAGCATGCGATGGTTGGGGCACACACACAAACACACACACACACACACAGAGAGAGAGAGAGAGAGAGAGAGAGAGAGAGAGAGATAGAGAGAGAGAGAGAAGAGAGAGAGAGAGAGAGAGAGAGAGAGAGAGAGAGAGAGAGAGAGAGAGAGAGAGAGAGAGAATGGCAGATAACAGAAAGAGAAAAACTGCGTAGGCCCACGTGCTAAATGTCTCTAAAATAACTGTGCTATATGGCTATTCGGGAACGGTGATTCTGGGATTTATAGCTGTTTGCTTCTCATCCTATAAATGTTAATCCTAAAGAATGCAAATCTGGAGGGGCAAGACTTTAAACAACAACAACAACAACAACAACAACAACAACAAAGTATTTAATGGGGGTAGACAAATGGGCAGATCCAGAAATCAGTAGGGAGATACGCGAATACTTGGAGTCACCAACTGAAATGAATCTATTCAGAGGGCTCTGTGTCGAGGAGCAGACGATGAGTATGGGGTTTCATAGCAAAAGCGAATAGACGTCATCTAGTGCAACAAAGCCTTGCATATGATATCACAACGTCTAGTTTGAGAATGGAGGTGGAGGCTGTCTCTGCTGCCTTCCGCTGGCCTGAGAATCAGCTGTACATACATGCCGTGACTGTAACTGACTCACAGAGCATGTTGAGAAAGGTGAAAACTGGCATGCTTAATGTAGTGGCAAGCATCATTTGAGCGGTCCCGGGTAGTTAGCATCATTTAGATATTTTCTCCTGGTGATGCCAGCGTGTTGGAAAATGAGCAGGCAAATAGAATGGCTGGCTCTGTACCACTTGGTGGTGAACTAATTTATGACAAGTTAGATATTGTGAGGACCTTTCGGGAGCCAGTAAACAGTGCGGAGGCGCAGATAGACCATTACGGTCTGAGAAGAATGAGGCTGCGAGAATTGGAACTCTTGGCTTACTGCCGAAGATGGAGACTGAGCTCTTATGGGAGTTCCCGAGTGCTGTGATGTCGATTCTTAATTCAACATTCAAACAACTGAAATGAGAAGACCAATCACAGAAATGACTGCAGGCGGGTGATGTCTGCAGCAATGAACTGCAAGGGTTTGGAATACTTAAATAGGAGAAGAAGACTATCAGAAAATGAAAATAACTGAACCACGAAACAAGAAGTGGACATATTTACGGATCATGAGATAAGGGAAGACAACGAGAGGAGATTCTTTACAGCGTTTTGTACATCAGGGAAAGGTGTCAGCACACGAACAGATACATGTTGCTGATGGAGAACAATCAGACGTGGAACAGACTGATCGTCAACGTAATTCGGCAAAATACTAGATAATGGTGATGACGATGATTATGATGCTGATTGACTCCATGATGGGATCCACCCGAGTTGTACTAAGTTGTCATTGTGACTAACAGTAGCTCTTCTAGTGATTCAACTTATTCTCCTCAAATTCCTCGTGTTCTTACTCAACATTAGACATGGAAAATCCCCTGTTCGTTCCGGGGCCTCATTCTGGGGGGGGGGGGGGAGGGGGGGGGACAAATAAAAAGCGTACTGCTTCCCTAACAAGCATGTCGTAAAAGGTGACTAATTACGGATTGGAGTGCATCTGCCTGAGCGACGAGAAACCGACAGTCTACATACATGTAAACCAGATCAGTAAAACACATGTGCACGCAAAATTCAAGTTCTGTAACAAGATCAAAGTTCAAAGATGGACGAACAAGCAGAATTTTCCGCCAGAGTTCACAACTGGTGAATGCTAAGAAGAAAAAGACTGCAAAAAAATAGATTACACAAGACTGCGTGTAAATCACACACACACAACAACAACAACACCACGAACAATAACAACTATAACAGCAATGAAAGAATTGCACATAAAAAGTAACTACTAATAAGAAAAATTAGTGATTCTGGAACAACGAATTAGACCCGTTGTAGAACCGATCCTGAACCCATCACAGGTCGGATTTAGGAAAGGAAGAGGGTGTACTGACGCTATTTTTGCTTTAAGACAAGTTAGCAAAAAGACAATAGAACACAGACATCAAATGAACATCGCTTTCATAGATCAAGAAAAAGCTTTCGATAGAGTAAACAAAAATTTATTATGGAAAGTTCTTGAAAACTATGGTATAAATGGACCAATTTTATATTGTGTTAGGGCTATTGATAGACAAAGTGAAAGCGCCATTAGAACAAGAGCTGGCATCACAGACTGGTTCCCAGTAACACCAGGAGTAAGACAAGGTTGTGTATTATCACCTTTACTTTTCATAATATTTATGGACAATATTAATAAAATAGACATAACACCAACAGATGTCGATAAACAGGAGGACTTCAATGAGATGCTCTTTGCCGACGATCAATGCATTTTTCACAGTGATAGTAAACAGCTGCAAGACCACATGAACCTACTACAGGACAGTTGCCTCAAGCATCATATGAAGATCAATACTGAAAAGACAGAAGTCATGAGCATAAGTAGAGAGCAACAGACCATCGACATAAAGATTCTAGATCACAGCCTAAAACAAGTGCAACAATTTAAATACTTGGGAAGTATCTTTACATTCAATGGTAAAATAGACAGAGAGATCGAAGCAAGAATCCAACAAGCCAACAATGTCGCATACCAGCTTGCCCCAATTTTAAAACACCCTGCTGTCCCAGCTGAGATAAAAAGACAAATTATAAATACAATCTTTATACCGACATTAGGTTATCAATGTCAGACTTGGACATTAACAAAAGAACACGAGAGAAGACTAACCACCTGTGAAATGAGATATTTGAGAATGGCTGCGAATAAAACCAGAAGAGATCGAGTGAGAAACGATGTGATTACAAGAAATATTGGAACCATACCCATCGTTAAATTTATTGAGAAGCAAAGAATGAAATGGTTTGGTCACCTAGTGAGAATGGAACCAACGATGAAAGCATCAAGAGCATACAACATGAAAATCGAAACACCAAGAGGCAGGGAAGACCAAGAAGAAGATGGATTAAAGGAGTCACGGACAACTTGAGACTTCATAACATCACGGCATATGAAGCGACTGAGCGCACCCTGGCTCGGTTGCCGATCATCTGATAGACTGCGGCGCCTTGCGGCACAAGCAGATTTTGACAAAAGAAAGAAGAAGTGATCAGACAAACACCCTGCAGTAGTCTATATACAGTTTACAAATAAACCGAATAGTTATCGGATGACGCTTTTCTACCTACAGCTAATGAAAGAAATATAATTTTATTATAAATGTCGACATTCAAAATCTTTGTAATTTAACATTTGGCAATTGTTCACATTATACACAAGAGTACCTTGGGGCCTAAACAATCAATTAACAGTTTTTTTACATCTGCGTTATTGATAGTTTTTAGACATAAGGGCTTTCACATCAACTAATAAAAATGGGCTGTCGAATAACTATTCATGATTTTATTTCCTTCCTCTGAAAATAAAAGCGTCACCGGCTATCTATGCAGTTCTTTAACAGTATAGTAATGAATTCCAGTTACTCACCTGTGCTCCAAATTTATAAAATAGTCTAATAATGTTGTTGACGTCAAGCCAAGAAATGAGTCCTCCTGCAGGAGGGAATAAAGATCTGAACCTCTTCGTCTTACCCTGGTTGTGAGAAATGTATGTATGAACATAAATGGCCAAACAATGTACTTGGATGATGTTAGATGGTCTTTATATGTGAAAGGTCGGCGCACTTCTATGCAAATATTTTGATACTCAGTCTGTAGTCGGTTTGCTATAGTATATTACAGATGAAAATACAATACAATACAATTAAATACAATTACTACTAAAATCGTATGCCGTCCTCATGTGAAATGCAATATTTCATTATTTGAAGCCCCACCCTGGTTTTTACTGGGAGCCCTAAATGTATCCGGGCCATAAATATGGCCTCACGCTGAACGGGGTTTCTGTGACCTCTCCACGGTTGGTCGTCATTCGCATGGTGGCACTTTGTGTCACCGGGTGTTTATCGCTTTGTTTAATGTCCTTGTGGGCTACAACTTACATACATACATATACATACATGATAAATGCAACAGGAAACGAAGCTGAAGAAGAAGAAGAAGAAGAAATAGTAGCAGTAGAAGTAGTAGTATTAGTAGTAGCAGCATCAGCAGGAGAAGGAGAAAAAGAAGGAGGAGAAGAAGGAAAAGAAGAAGAAAAAAAAAACGATAAGAAGAAGAAGAAGAAGAAGAAGAAGAAGAAGAAGAAGAAGAAGAAGAAGAAGAAGAAGAAGAAGAAGAAGAAGAAGAAGAAGAAGAAGAAGAAGAAGAAGAAGAAGAAGAAGAAGAAGAAGAAGAAGAAGAAGAAGAAAAAGAAGAAGAAAAAGAAGAAGAAGAAGAAGAAGAAGAAGAAGAAGAAGAAGAAGAAGAAGAAGAAGAAGAAGAAGAAGAAGAATAAGAAGAAGAAGAAGAAGAAGAAGAAGAAAAAGAAGAAGAAGAAGAGAAAGGAGAGGAGGAAGAGCCAAAGAAAAAACAAAAACACGAAGAAAAAAGCAGTGTTTATAATCAACTGAAACCATTTCAGAATCTCTGATCTTACCCTTTCATATAATACAGTGTCCTCTTTCTCGTTGGTGGCGAACGTTTCCAGCCCAAACTCCTTCACCAGCTTCAGCAGCCTGTGAAAGTTGGGGGCCACATAAGACGCCCCGAGATCAAGGTACTTGGACATCTTGTTCTATGGGATCAGGTAAAAAAAAGTAAAAGTAAAGATCCCTTTACACGCCCTTAGGTGCATCGGGCATATAGGAAGAGAGCACCCATATTTACAGACCAATCGGCACTCGGTGGGTGAGATTTTGTATGATTTTGGTGTTTTTCTCCTTCTTAGTCCGAGGTATTGTAAGCATGTTTCTGTATCTTTAAGTTCAAAATCTCTGATTCAACCACCCCCTCCCCCCCCCCCCCGCCCCCACTTCCCATCACAATACTTTTTTTAAAATAAAAATATTGGAATAAGAGTCCTTGACTTAACATCCATAAGTTGCCACAGGAAAGATGCGTGATTTGAGAATTTGTATACAGAAGCAACACATAATATATTTTCGCTACTTTAATAATATCTAATACATCCAGGTCCATCTAATTTCCTCTTCCTGCTATATCGGCCATCTTCTCCGTCTTTGTCTCTTCTTCTCCTCTTCCCGTTTCCATCCATCTTCTATTGTATTCATGCAACCATACGGAGGAATGCAACGACCTAGAGGGAGGGTGGGGGGGAGGGGGGTATGGGGTTCAGCCGGCTTATAAATTTCAAAGTAGGGATCCTCAGTGGGCAAAAGTCCTCGTTGAGTGCTTAATAATAATGATATATATATATATATATATATATATATATATATATATATATATATATATATATATATATAAGTGAAGTAAAGGACCATTTTTCACGCCTATCCGGCGTATTGGGTATATAGGGCTGGACCTATATTTTATAGACCAACGGCACAAGATGGGAAATATGGTCAGCATCACACCGGCCGTCTTTACTTCCCAGGACTTCCCCTGGTACCCACTCAAGGCTGAGTCGACCTGGGAGACAAGGTAATTTTACAAAAAAGCCCGGTTCCGCTAGGAAGCGAACCCACGACCTTCCGATCCGCAGGCGATCGTCTAGCAGCCACGTCACGGCGCCTCTCAAATGTGTGTATAAGTTAGTTGCTTATCCCCTGGCTGTTGTGTGGTTTCTCTAGGCAATTTACATCCAGTAGTTTGCCATTGCTCCCTGGACGGTTGGCTTTCTTGATACCACTGTCGAAACCAACGCAAGGCGCATTGCCGCAGCTGGGATCGAACCTGGCATCCCGGCATTACGAAGCGAAGCGTTCGCATCGACTTAGCCACAGAGCCGACATATGTGTGTGTGTGTATATATATATGAAATAGTACATTATGTATCAACAAAAACTAAAAAGGGAACTTTTATACATAACAGCTACCTTACAAATTTTTTTTTTGGGGGGGGGGGGGGTGGGTCTCGGGAGGGGGTGGGGTGGAGCTATGAGTACCTAAGGCCACATGCTGAGGCTACATTAAGCCCACAGGTTTAGTCACTACCTGAGCCGACAGGTTTTGATACTACTTAAGCATACAGGTTTAGTCACTACCTGAGCCCACAGGTTTAAGCATTACATGAGCCCATATGTTTAGGCACTACCTTAACTCACATGTTTAGGCACTACCTTAGCCCACATGTTTAGGCACTACCTTAGCTCACATGTTTAGGCACTACCTTAGCCCACATGTTTAGGCACTACCTTAGCCCACATGTTTAGGCACTACCTTAGCCCACATGTTTAGGCACTACCTTAGCCCACATGTTTAGGCACTACCTTAGATCACATGTTTAGGCACCACCTAAGACCACATGTTTAGGCAGTACCTTAGCCCACATGTTTAGGCACTACCTTAGCCCACATGTTTAGGCACTACCTTAGATCACATGTTTAGGCACCACCTAAGACCACATGTTTAGGCAGTACCTTAGCCCACATGTTTAGGCACCACCTTAGCTCACATGTTTAGGCAGTACCTTAGCTCACATGTTTAGGCACCACCTTAGCTCACATGTTTAGGCAGTACCTAAGACCACATGTTTAGGCAGTACCTTAGCCCACATGTTTAGGCACTACCTTAGCCCACATGTTTAGGCACTACCTTAGCTCACATGTTTAGGCACTACCGTAGCTCACATGTTTAGGCACTACCGTAGCTCACATGTTTAGGCACTACCTTAGCTCACATGTTTAGGCACCACCTTAGCTCACATGTTTAGGCAGTACCTAAGACCACATGTTTAGGCAGTACCTTAGCCCACATGTTTAGGCACTACCTTAGCCCACATGTTTAGGCACTACCTTAGCTCACATGTTTAGGCACTACCTTAGCTCACATGTTTAGGCACTACCTTAGCTCACATGTTTAGGCACTACCTTAGCTCACATGTTTAGGCACTACCTAAGCCCGCATGTTTAGGCACTACCTTAGCTCACATGTTTAGGCACTACCTTAGCTCACATGTTTAGGCACTACCTAAGCCCGCATGTTTAGGCACTACCTTAGCTCACATGTTTAGGCACTACCTTAGCTCACATGTTTAGGCACTACCTTAGCTCACATGTTTAGGCACTACCTTAGATCACATGTTTAGGCACCACCTAAGACCACATGTTTAGGCAGTACCTTAGCCCACATGTTTAGGCACTACCTTAGCCCACATGTTTAGGCACTACCTTAGATCACATGTTTAGGCACCACCTAAGACCACATGTTTAGGCAGTACCTTAGCCCACATGTTTAGGCACCACCTTAGCTCACATGTTTAGGCAGTACCTTAGCTCACATGTTTAGGCACCACCTTAGCTCACATGTTTAGGCAGTACCTAAGACCACATGTTTAGGCAGTACCTTAGCCCACATGTTTAGGCACTACCTTAGCCCACATGTTTAGGCACTACCTTAGCTCACATGTTTAGGCACTACCTTAGCTCACATGTTTAGGCACTACCGTAGCTCACATGTTTAGGCACTACCTTAGCTCACATGTTTAGGCACTACCGTAGCTCACATGTTTAGGCACTACCTAAGCCTACATGTTTAGGCACTACCTTAGCTCACATGTTTAGGCACTACCTTAGCTCACATGTTTAGGCACTACCTTAGCTCACATGTTTAGGCACTACCTTAGCTCACATGTTTAGGCATTACCTAAGCCCGCATGTTTAGGCACTACCTTAGCTCACATGTTTAGGCACTACCTTAGCTCACATGTTTAGGCACTACCTAAGCCTACATGTTTAGGCACTACCTTAGCTCACATGTTTAGGCACTACCTTAGCTCACATGTTTAGGCACTACCTTAGCTCACATGTTTAGGCACTACCTTAGCTCACATGTTTAGGCACTACCTAAGCCCGCATGTTTAGGCACTACCTTAGCTCACATGTTTAGGCACTACCTTAGCTCACATGTTTAGGCACTACCTTAGCTCACATGTTTAGGCACTACCTTAGCTCACATGTTTAGGCACCACCTAAGCCCGCATGTTTAGGTAGTACCTTAGCTCCATGTTTAGGCACTACCTTAGCCTACATGTTTAGGTAGTACCTAAGACCACATGTTTAGTCACTACCTTAGCCTACATGTTTAGGTAGTAACTAAGCCCACATGTTTAGGCAGTATTGATACAACCACCAACTCTGTGTCTTCAACGAGACTTACCTCTATTGTATACATGCGCCCGCCTACTCTGTCCCTCGCTTCGAGGACTAACACATCAAGGCCCGACTGTTTCAGCGATCTGGCAGCTGTTAAACCTGGGTGGAAAACAAACAGTTCTTACAAGCAAATCAGTGTCGGAGAGTGGTACGAGAGTCGCACTGTTGAAGAGACTGAGACCTCACCACATATTATCCCCAAAGACAGGAGTGGATTCACTATGGCCAACCTTTCTTTTGAAACGACAATCAATTTGTATATTCGACTCATGGGTTAACATAAATCTTTTTTAACCACGGATAGTCAACGAAGCCTGCCTTTACGGGGTCACTACGCCAAAAAAAATTTTAAAATTATTTACAGACTTAGAGCAATTATTTTATAATGATCATTTGAAGGGACACATTTGCATAATTTAAGTGTGAAAAAATCATGATTGTCATGGCAATAACCGCCATCTTGGGGAAAAATAACGTGTACTTAGAATCCTAAAATTTTAAAAACAAACATACTTATTTAATAATATACGATAGATTCGTGTCCTTTTATCTTATTTAGAGGTACAGGTGTAGTTTATTTACTTTAAACATGTTTTTAATTATTTTTTGTAGAATTTTGAAATGTAGGTTTATTGAAAAAGTCAAAGAAATCTTGCATCATAAGACAATAATCAAATTAAAAAAACAAAGTTTTTTAAAAATCTACTTTTGAAATGACCAGTCTCTATATTATTGTTTAGGGAGTTTCCATACTAAATTTCATATTTCTAGTCTATACATTAACTGAGATTTTAGGATTTCACACACACAACAAATTAAAAAAAAAAAATTGAGATGTGAGAAAACTGACTTTTGAACTTTTTTCATCTTAAAAAAGTACATGGGTTGGTGCCTCTAGTATTAACTTTTCAAAGCTAAATTGTTCACAAATGACATATATTTTGTGTGTAATGTGTTCTACGAATGCCGAAATTTACAAAAACGAATAAACATATTGAAAAAGGGAAATTTTTGTCATAAACTGGAAGAAATGCGATGTGCCCTTAAAGCACATCTCTCAGCGTTGTTTCCGGGGCCGGTTTTAGACATGGTGAGGTCCTGAGGTATACAGAGCCCTGAAGCCCCTAGTGTTTTAAATTCATTCATTTATTGTCATTCATTGTTCATTTTAGATATCATCTTCATCGCACATCAGACATGACCGTAAAGGGCTCTATCCCCTCCTATGTCTCTAAGTGTTTTTTAGGCGAACAACCGCCACCCTATATTCAGAAAAATCTTAAAATACATACGCCTTTTAAATATGGAGGATGAAAATATTTTGTCTGTTTTTTTTTTTTTTTAGTAAATGAAATAACAAAAAAAAATGTCTCTGTAAAATCACAGCAATTATAACATAGTGAAATTCTCTTAAATGCTCTATTAAAAGAAAATTGCATTTTTGAACAAAAATAATGTAATTTGTTGAGGCCTCTGCACATTGTGAGACCCTAAGCTGCAGCCTAATTAGCTCATGCCTAAATTTAGCACTTTTTTTCATTTATAGAATGGTTTTGATTACAGATCATATTCATTACAAGGTACATCTTAGTCAGTACTGCCGTCATCTTTTTCTAAACGGCACCATGCTGAACAAGTTAAAGCGGTCTGCGATTAACCGTCTGCCGCTAACTTCCAACCACTATGTGTCAGGGTTACATAACTGCGATAACAACTCAAAGCCCACAAGCAATACTGAAGTGAAAGTCGATCCTCTCGACTTTATAGCACAAGACAATCCCACAGCACTCGGTCTCTCTCCTCAGAGCGACTAGCTGCTGACGACAGCATCACATAAAGCACGAACTTCGTAGCTCATGCAAAGATTCCCACTGATCTGCGTAAAACATTTCACTCGTTAACTGACACACACACACACATACACACACGCACACACACAAATAACTTTCATGTTGTTCACTTACCGCTGATTCCAGCACCAATGACAACAACATCAGCCGAAGTCTTCATGTTTATAATTTGAACAGCAGTGTATGATGCTTTTACCGTCACCTGTATGATATAACAACAGTATATGATGCTTCTGTCGTCACCTGTACGATACAACAACAGTATTTGATGCTTCTACCGTCACCTGTAAGATATAACAACAGTATATGATGCTTCTGTCGTCACCTGTATGATACAACAACTGTATATGATGCTTTTAACCGTCACCTGTACGATATAACAACAGTATATGATGCTTCTGTCGTCACCTGTATGATACAACAACTGTATATGATGCTTTTACTGTCACCTGTACGATACCACAACAGTGTATGATGCTTCTATCGTCACCTGTACGATACAACAACAGTGTATGATGCTTCTATCGTCACCTCTACGATACAACAACAGTGTATGATGCTTCTATCGTCACCTCTACGATACAACAACAGTGTATAATGCTTCTATCGTCACTTGTACGATACAACAACAGTGTATGATGCTTCTATCGTCACCTCTACGATACAACAACAGTGTATAATGCTTCTATCGTCACCTCTACGATACAACAATAGTGTATGATGCTTCTACAGTCACCTGTACGATACAACAACAGTGTATGATGCTTCTATCGTCACCTGTACGATACAACAACAGTGTATGATGCTTCTATCGTCACCTGTACGATACAACAACAGTGTATGATGCTTCTATCGTCACCTGTACGATACAAGAACAGTGTATGATGCTTCTATCGTCACCTCTACGATACAACAACAGTGTATGATGCTTCTATCGTCACCTGTGCGATACAACAACAGTGTATGATGCTTCTACAGTCACCTGTACGATACAACAACAGTGTATGATGCTTCTGTCGTCACCTGCACGATACAACAACAGTGTATGATGCTTCTATAGTCACCTCTACTATACAACAACAGTGAATGATGCTTCTATCGTCACCTGCACGATATAACAATAGTGTATGATGCTTCTATCGTCACCTCCACGATACAACAACAGTGTATGATGCTTCTACAGTCACCTGTACGATACAACAACAGTGTATGATGCTTCTGTCGTCACCTGCACGATACAACAACAGTGTATGATGCTTCTATAGTCACCTCTACTATACAACAACAGTGAATGATGCTTCTATCGTCACCTGCACGATATAACAATAGTGTATGATGCTTCTATCGTCACCTCTACAATACAACAACAGTGTATGATGCTTCTATCGTCACCTGTATGATACAACAACAGTGTATGATGCTTCTATCGTCACCTGTATGATACAACAACAGTGTATGATGCTTCTATCGTCACCTGTATGATACAACAACAGTGTATGATGCTTCTATCGTCACCTGTACGATACAACAACAGTGTATGATGCTTCTACCGTCACCTGTACGATACAACAACAGTGTATGATGCTTCTACAGTCACCTGTACGATACAACAACAGTGTATGATGCTTCTATCATCACCTGTACGATACAACAACAGTGTATGATGCTTCTACAGTCACCTGTACGATACAACAACAGTGTATGATGCTTCTAGTCACCTGTACGATACAACAACAGTGTATGATGCTTCCACCGTCACCTCTACGATACAACAATAGTGTATGATGCTTTTGCAGTCATCTGTACGATACAACAATAGTAAATAATGCCTCTACCGTCACCTGTACGATTCAACAACAGTATTTGATGCTTCTACCGTCACATGTACAATACAAAAACAGTATATGAAGCTTCCACTGTCACCTGTACGATACAAAAACAGTTTATGATGCTTCTACCGTCACCCGTGTGATACATCAACAGTATTTGATGGATCTTCCCAGTATATGATGCTTCTACCGTCCCCTGTATGATGAAACTAAAGTATTTGATGCTTCTATCGTCACCTGTTTCCCAATATAAAATTAGTTATTTAACTTGAAACATTTCGACCTTTCACCTATACCTTTTATATCGTGTGCGACGGCAAACTAAGCGCACTCATGCTTTCGGTCAAAATTGGCGCTACGCACGGTGACTGTTTTGAGTCTTAGCAAATTTTTACTTCTGCCAGACGGTGACCGTTGCATATTTGCTCCATTTGTAGACTGAAAGGATACTGTTTCGTCGCCCGTTTGCTATGAAGCTGAAACTAAGATTACCAAGATGACTCAAGCTTATCGGCACGACACATGTTGATGCGCAGTTAAAAAAAAAGTTATGCTATATTATGCCATCAGAATGGATATTACTGCATACTGGTCATCCCTATACGTGATCAGTCCTCTGATGCAGCAACCATTCTACCATACTTCTACTGACCGTTTCCTTGCACTGGTTACTCCCCCTTTTTTGCCCTTGCAGACAGAACTAATATAAAGTAAGGAAAGGACCCTTTTCAGACGTCAGATAAATGGTGTGCACTCACATTTCCATATAATAAATATCACTAGACGTATAATGCTGACATTCTTTACTTTCCATGACCCTTTCTTCCATTTAGTCATGTCATCCCTTCTGCCGCAACTCCAAGGAAGTTAGGCAAGCGCAGCCCCACCCCAACTCCTGACGGGGGCCCTAAATTTAACCTAACGGTTGAGCGGGATTTCTTTGAATTGTGCCTGAGTGATTATCATCCGCATGGTGGCACCGCTGTTTGTGGCTGGTTTGTGCGGTCCTGGTGTGGTTGAGTCATCCCATAGTCGCTCCGTTCCTGCGCCAACGAAAACCACACTGAATGTCCATCATTATTCCTTGAGGGGAAAAAAATGAAAAAGACTGCAGCCTCAGCATATCCAATAGCATAGCATAGGCCGCCGTCAGATGTACCAACACAAGCAGTCCGACACTAGAAAGGCAGTTCATCGTCAATGGAAGAGCAAGGAATATATATATATATATATATATATATATATATATATATATATATATATATATATATATATATATAAACCCATTTAACCACTCGTCCACTCAATCTAGTCCATGCTTTCACTCATAAATTTACTTGTGTGTCCATCTAGTACTCATTCTATCCGTCAAATATCCATGCTTTTATTCCTCCATCCGTCGTTTTACCCCACTTACTCTATGTCGATGAGCATGCATCGGAACGACCATGTGCTGTATTGTTCATTGTGATGTAACATCATCATCATGTAGTAGTTGCTTCACTCTCATCAAAGTCTATCTGAAAGAAACTCGTTCTCTCGTCAGCTCCCCTGCCTCGTGCTCTTTCATATACAAGGAGTCACTTATTATCCTGTGCCCATCTTCCTGTTAATCGGCCCCTGCCCTTCCTTCCTAATTTTATTCCTTATGCTATTAATTTTTTTTCCCAGTTTGCCGTGGCGCCTCATATGACCAAACACTTGTTGTTTATTAGCCAATCTTCTCAGATATTTAGATTTTATGAAATCTTGGGTTTTTTTTCTTCTTCTTTGTCCATGATATTCTGATAATCTTTCTATACCTTTTCAGTTCAAAAGCCTGTATCTATAATATAACATAGTATAATTTATTCTCTGTAAGCATTGGACATTCATTCTATCTGCCGATCTATCAGTCTGTTTGTAAATCTTACATCCATTTATGTATCCGTTCATTTACCCATTATCTAGTCACCTATATGTCAATGCATTACAGTCTTTGTTTACATAAAGGTAATTTAATAACGCAATCATCTATCCATAAAACGATGACCCCACACATTTATCCACCCATAAATCCAGCCATGTATCTATCCACACCCTGTCATGCATACACAACATACATACATACATTTATACATACAATAACATACGCCTACAGACAGACAGACAGACAGACAGACAGACAGACAGACAGACAGACAGACAGACAGACAGACAGACAGACAGACAGACAGACAGACAGACAGACAGACAGACAGACAGACAGACAGACAGACAGACAGACAGACAGACAGACAGACAGACAGACAGACAGACAGACAGACAGACAGACAGACAGACAGACAGACAGACAGACAGACAGACAGACAGACAGACAGACAGAACAGACAGACAGACAGACAGACAGACAGACAGACAGACAGACAGACAGACAGACAGACAGACAGACAGACAGACAGACAGACAGACAGACAGACAGACAGACAGACAGACAGACAGACAGACAGACAGACAGACAGACAGACAGACAGACAGACAGACAGACAGACAGACAGACAGACAGACAGACAGACAGACAGACAGACAGACAGACAGACAGACAGACAGACAGACAGACAGACAGACAGACAGACAGACAGACAGAACAGACAGACAGACAGACAGACAGACAGACAGACAGACAGACAGACAGACAGACAGACAGAACAGACAGACAGACAGACAGACAGGACAGACAGACAGACAGACAGACAGACAGACAGACAGACAGACAGACAGACAGACAGACAGACAGACAGACAGACAGACAGACAGACAGACAGACAGACAGACAGACAGACAGACAGACAGACAGACAGACAGACAGACAGACAGACAGACAGACAGACAGACAGACAGACAGACAGACAGACAGACAGACAGACAGACAGACAGACAGACAGACAGACAGACAGACAGACAGACAGACAGACAGACAGACAGACAGACAGACAGACAGACAGACAGACAGACAGACAGACAGACAGACAGACAGACGACAGACAGACAGACAGACAGACAGACAGACAGACAGACAGAACAGACAGACAGACAGACGACAGACAGACAGACAGACAGACAGACAGACAGACAGACAGACAGACAGACAGACAGACAGACAGACAGACAGACAGACAGACAGACAGACAGACAGACAGACAGACAGACAGACAGACAGACAGACAGACAGACAGACAGACAGACAGACAGACAGACAGACAGACAGACAGACAGACAGACAGACAGACAGACAGACAGACAGACAGACAGACAGACAGACAGACAGACAGACAGACAGACAGACAGACAGACAGACAGACAGACAGACAGACAGACAGACAGACAGACAGACAGACAGACAGACAGACAGACAGACAGACAGACAGACAGACAGACAGACAGACAGACAGACAGACAGACAGACAGACAGACAGACAGACAGACAGACAGACAGACAGACAGACAGACAGACAGACAGACAGACAGACAGACAGACAGACAGACAGACAGACAGACAGACAGACAGGACAGACAGACAGACAGACAGACAGACAGACAGACAGACAGACAGACAGACAGACAGACAGACAGACAGACAGACAGACAGACAGACAGACAGACAGACAGACAGACAGACAGACAGACAGACAGACAGACAGACAGACAGACAGACAGACAGACAGACAGACAGACAGACAGACAGACAGACAGACAGACAGACAGACAGACAGACAGACAGACAGACAGACAGACAGACAGACAGACAGACAGACAGACAGACAGACAGACAGACAGACAGACAGACAGACAGACAGACAGACAGACAGACAGACAGACAGACAGACAGACAGACAGACAGACAGACAGACAGACAGACAGACAGACAGACAGACAGACAGACAGACAGACAGACAGACAGACAGACAGACAGACAGACAGACAGACAGACAGACAGACAGACAGACAGACAGACAGACAGACAGACAGACAGACAGACAGACAGACAGACAGACAGACAGACAGACAGACAGACAGACAGACAGACAGACAGACAGACAGACAGACAGACAGACAGACAGACAGACAGACAGACAGACAGACAGACAGACAGACAGACAGACAGACAGACAGACAGACAGACAGACAGACAGACAGACGACAGACAGACAGACAGACAGACAGACAGACAGACAGGACAGACAGACAGACAGACAGACAGACAGACAGACAGACAGACAGACAGACAGACAGACAGACAGACAGACAGACAGACAGACAGACAGACAGACAGACAGACAGACAGACAGACAGACAGACAGACAGACAGACAGACAGACAGACAGACAGACAGACAGACAGACAGACAGACAGACAGACAGACAGACAGACAGGACAGACAGACAGACAGACAGACAGACAGACAGACAGACAGACAGACAGACACAGAACAGACAGACAGACAGACAGGGACAGACAGACAGACAGACAGACAGACAGACAGACAGACAGACAGACAGACAGACAGACAGACAGACAGACAGACAGACAGACAGACAGACAGACAGACAGACAGACAGACAGACAGACAGACAGACAGACAGACAGACAGACAGACAGACAGACAGACAGACAGACAGACAGACATACAGACAGACAGACAGACAGACAGACAGACAGACAGACAGACAGACAGACAGACAGACAGACAGACAGACAGACAGACAGGACAGACAGACAGACAGACAGAGATCGTTAATATGTAAACATATAAATATCCCACTTCGTAATTTCAGGTCACAAGAACTGTAGAAGAACGTACGTACGACTGTGTTTAACCGACCCGCCTAACAATGGGAGATAATTGAGACAGCCTCACCTTTCAATATCTACTTGTTATCTTCTTCGCTTGCTAATCTACTACATCAGTACTTGTGTTTATCTTCATCTACACATGATCTGTAACCGTCAGTTAAACTAACATCAAATGTTATAAATGCAACAACTTGATAATTCTTACAACTAAGATATTGTTATCGGAGGGTATCATAGGATAACGAGCATTTATTTTTATATGTCATTAACTGCGTCATGATAAAGTATCCCAGAGAACCAGATGTGTATAAATGAGGTATGCTAGGTTAGAACTTGGCTTAGCCACGGCGGGCGGGCGAATAACTTCTTAAGGGGTTAAACGGGGTGCATGTGTTCTGTCCTGTTGGTCTGTCATTCAAGATGCTACGCGTGAAGTCGCAGAGGTGATCAAATCATCAACTTGCTGCCCGCCGGAAAGAAGAAGAACAACAACAACAACTCACGTGGTTAGTAGCTTATAAGTCCAGTTAAAATCCAATGCATACTCATAGAAGACTGCAGGTTGCATTCATCTTCCAGTACCCTCACCCTCAAAAGGGATATTTTGTGGTTCACTTCTAGGTAGTGATATCGGCGTCCTTCGACCCATACATCTGATCTAAGCAAACTCTTAATTATTCATTATTTTACGACATCATGTTATCTGTTGTGGGTCTATACGACAGGAACCCAGGGCTTTACTTGCCATAGTTGTCACAGTACCCTAATTACAACCTCTTTGAAGATTTAAACAGTAGGAAAGTTGGAGGGGTGGAGAGACAGAGGGAGACCGAGAGAAAAGTTTGACATCATGGCACAGAGGATCATCTGTGTCAGAGTTGATTAGAAGTACACGAGGCAAAAGGTCGTGGACTGACGTGAATACCAACGCCACACGGCATAGACTTTAAGAAAAAAGGAGACGGAAAAGTATATCTGGGCTTCGTTTTTTTTCTTCTTTTCTCTCAGTATGCAACTCTTCAAATCATAATGGTGATCCAGCCATAAGGTAGCAGACCGGAAGGAGAAAACAGACAGATAAACCAGTACAGTCGTGACGTCACACGGGAGTCTGGGTTATCAGTTGCGCTGCCTGGGTAAAGTGGAATGTTCTACAACTGATACACACGATAAAAAACATAGCTGATAATAATTTAGTTTCACATCATCATCATCATCATCACCACCACCATCATCAAGTGCCTTGCCAGCTGGCGTTGGCGTTCGTGCATCTCCACAGCTCTTCGGCCTTTGATCAATTCCACTGATGATATCCCTCCATGCCACTGTCTTAAGCCATTCACCATCATTTTTCTTGGTCGACCCCTGCCTCTGCTAACAGTGATCTTTCCAGCCGTCACGATATTTTTCAGTGCTCCTTTTCTCATCTGATGACCATCATCCGCACGAAAAGTCTTCTTACCGTCATGAACAACTACTCCTTCTAGTCAACCTTAAAGGGGTGGTTGACGCGATAAATTGCGTTTTACAGTTGAGAGAAAAGTAGTAAGGAAAGGATCATCTGCCACGCCTTCAGGCCTATTGGGCATGTAGGGCTAAAACTATATTTTATAGACCAATCAGAACTTGTTGGATGATCACGCCGGTTTCACAGTTAGGCTGTGATATTTGCGTCTTTTCGTCTAACACATATGATTTCAGCAAACCTTTAATCATTCGACTTTTACGACATGTTTGAAATTTGTTAGTGGGTCTTCCTCCATGCTCCAAGAGACCAGGGAAGCGACCCCGGAGTAAACAGTTTCAAAACACAGTGTAAGCCTCTTCAATCACAGAAAGTAATGGGGTGCTATACATCTCAAAACACAGTTAGCCTCTTCAGTCACAGAAAGTAACGGCGTGCTATACCTCTCAGTGACAGAAAGTAACGGCGTGCTATACCTCTCAAAACACAGGGTGATCCTCGTCAGTGACAGAAAGTAACGGCGTGCTATACCTCTCAGTGACAGAAAGTAACGGGTGCTATACCTCTCAAAACACATGGCGAGTCTCGTCAGTGACAGAAAGTAACGGGTGCTATACCTCTCAAAACACAGGGTGAGCCTCGTCAGTCACAGAAAGTAACGGGTGCTATACCTCTCAAAACACAGGGTGATCCTCGTCAGTGACAGAAAGTAACGGGTGCTATACCTCTCAAAACACAGGGTGATCCTCGTCAGTGACAGAAAGTAACGGGTGCTATACCTCTCAAAACACAGGGTGAGCCTCGTCAGTCACAGAAAGTAACGGGTACTATACCTCTCAAAACACAGGGTGAGCCTTGTCAGTGACAGAAAGTAACGGGGTGCTATACTTCATACAGCCCTGACAAAGTGAAGCAGGATACGGTTGCCCCTGACAACCTACATAACTGGGTAAATTTGATGCAAACTTGTAAGTCCTAACAATTTGAAGCGTGCTTCCGGTTAGTTAAAAACTATGAATTTTGATTTTTACTGTTACCCTTGTAGGCATAGACTTTTAGCACTGTTGGTCAAGATACTTTCTGGCCAGTGCCAGTACCTTTTTAAATACGCTTTAATAAAAAAAAAAAAGAAGTCTTTTCTACGTCTTCAGGTGTATTGGGCTCAAAGGGCTAGATCAGTAT
>CAJHNH020003838.1:35000-55434 GCA_905116865.2 Candidula unifasciata
ATTTCAACGTACACGGCTGAAAATAGGACGGGCAGTCAATACAGCGGTTTTTAATGTCTAGACAAGCTTGTTTGTTTGGACCTTCAGGCATATATTTGTTTTCTGGATTCTCACTTGACAAACATCCATGTGTGTTAGCAGTCGTTCAGTTATACGACTGTTCGCATTACATATGGTACACAGTTAGGTATTACTTAATCATTCACTTACATTCTATGTTTGTGTCAGACATGGCAAGTATGGCAATCATAACTAGGATCTAGATCAGTGATTCCCAAAGAGGGCGATACTGCCCCCCGGTTAGCACCGGGACTGTCCTGGGGGAAGTAGCGACTGCAATCAAATCTGGGTGGGGGGGGGGGAGTGGTGGTGGGGGGTGGTGGGGGTGGTGGTGGGGGTGGGGGAGTGGTGGTGGGGGGGGGAGTGGTGGTGGGGGGGGGGCGGGAAGCTAAAGGAGGCGTCAGCAGTTTTAGGGGCAGCTGAAAAGCATATGCATAAAAAATTGCAGATGTAGAGTGTGTGTGTGTGTGTGTGTGAGAGAGAGAGAGAGAGAGAGAGAGAGAGAGAGAGAGAGAGAGAGAGAGAGAGAGAGAGAGAGAGAGAGAGAGGATGAGAGACCGTAAGAAAGAACAGACGAACTTTGTTTTCAAAGGTTTAAGAATTGGGCATGTAGTAAAAAAATAATGGACCAATGGACTTTTTTAAGATAAAAAAAAAAAAGTTTAAAAGTCACTTATCTAACAATTCTATTTTTCTGTTGGTTGTGTGTGAGATCTCCTAAAATCTCAGCTAATATAAAGCCTAGAGACGTAAAATTTGGTGTGGATACTCCTAACACATTATTATAAGGTCAGGTCTATTTAAAATTAAATTTTTCTAGGTAATTTGTTTTAAAATTTAATTATTATCTTAAAAAACTACATTTTTGTAATTTTTTAACATACCTAAATTTCAATATTGAAAAAAAAATATTTAGAAACATCTTTAAAGTAAATAACCTAGACCTGACCCTGAACATAGGTTAAAAGTACATAAATCGATCATCTGTTTCTCAATATCTCTGTTTGTTTTTGAAATTTTAGCTGTCTAAGTACATGTTGTTTTTTCATTAAAATGGCGGCTGTTGCCATGGCAACCATGTTTTTTTTACACTTGAAGTCTACAAATGTATCAACATACATCCCTACAAATGACTATTATAAAATAATTGGTCTAACATTGTTAGTAAAAAAAATTTTTCCCCCTGTAGTGACCCCTTAAGGGGACATATATCTGTACTAGGCTAATAGTGGTATTTTTGATTTCCTGGGGTAGATGATTCCCCAGCTGAGCTGCAGAGTACGCTAAGCTTGTTTTGTATACTTCTATTCTAGGCTTAGATATATGCAATATGTTTAGGCGTTCGCTATGCCTTCCATTGTATTTAAATAATGGCGAAAGGTAACATGGACAATTTTGGGATATGGCGTTTTGAATACGTTTTTTAAGCTTTACTGAAAATTAGGCGTTACCTAGAGCGGTAATAGCATAAGTTCTTTATATAAGTGGGAACAGTTGCTTACATGATTATTAGTTACTAAACGCACAGCCCTTCTTTGGAGTACTTTCAGTCATTTGATGACTGAATTTGCATACCCATCCCATATTGTGCCCAACAGTCTATGCAGGTCTAAATTTGAGAAGTATAGAATAATTTCCTAGTGATTTTATCCAGAAACTTTAATATTTTTGCAAATTTGTATACTTTCTTAGCTGTTTGTTGAACAATTGTTTGTACGTGAGAGTCAAAGGTAAGATTTCCATCGACGATCAGGCCTAAAGCTTTGTGCTCAATTTCACTTTCCACTGGGGTGTTACCCCTTTTTTTTGACCATGTGCAGTAAACCGGAAAATAAATGCTCGTTGCAGTAGTGGGCTCCTTGCATTCTATTATATTATTGGGATTTGTAACATAAATGTGATCTACAAATGTTGAAGATGATTTGTTTACTCTAATAGACTTTAACTAGTTGTCAGAGATCGTATGATGTAAGTATATTCTTCTCTCTTGTGTTATTTATACTTTTGAATTTTTACATTGAAGTCCCCAAGAAGTGTGATTTCTCTACTATTCATTTAATCGACTTTCAGTAAGACAGAATATCTGACAATTTTGACTAGGGATAAGGAATAATTCTGGAAGTTTGCCCAATAGATAACACATATTAAGATGACGGAATCTAAGACCAGCTCCACTAAATCAGTTTTAACGTTGGCTAGACATTTAAAGCAACAGTAAACTACAAATGTAGCAAATGCAAAATAAAGCAAGTTAGCACTATTTAAAGTATTGACAAGTAACATCATCACAAAGAGTAATGAAAAAAGGCACAACGGGCAAGAGACATTAACGTGCAAGCAAGTAAAGGTAAAGGACAGTTAAACAAATTATGTCTTAACGGCTCACATGTTGAACAATATTAGAACAAATCAAACTGGTTTAATTGTAGCTTGCTGTGTTTGTATTTGTGTGTGTATGAGTGCACCCCGAGACTGGCAGAACTGGGAACCCTGCACACGCAAAGAAATACGCAAAATGTTCACAAATCTTATCAAGGATAATACAGTCAATACAAGGAAACACATACAAAGTTCACAGAAAATGACTCTTTGATGAGGATTTGTGTATTTAACAGGAAGTGTATCCGAGAAAAGAGAGAGAGAGAGAGAGAGAGAGAGAGAGAGAGAGAGAGAGAGAGAGAGAGAGAGAGAGAGAGAGAGAGAGAGAGAGAGAGAGAAAGAGGTCAGGGAGGGAGGAGCGAGAGAGACCGTTCTGATAAACTGTTCATACCTGTCTCAATATAGTTTAGCAAATTACAATGGCAGCGATTTGCCTAATTTAAAAAAATAAACAAAGAAATTATGTGTTTTAACTAGGGCTGTACCGAATATTCGCTTCGTATTTGCTTCGGGGCCGAATAGTCGACCTACTGACTATTCGATATTCGGCCGAATAGTTGCGGTCGGGCCGAATACGAATAGTAGTTACCTTACACCCGCTTCTGCATACACGACCTAAATGATGACAACATGGAACGATTGGTTTTGTTGAAAGCCAATGCATCTTTCCTGCATTAACTAAGCTGTCAGTGACAATTTCCAAGTTTAGTTACTTGTTATAATGCATAGGATTCTTTCATTCCTAGTTATTAGTTACCACAGACTGACTGAAGGATGCAAAACATAAAATGTTTTTAATTGTTTACTATTCTGTACAAATACCAACTAGACATGGAAAGAATATAAACTCCGGCCACATCCAAGTCGGTAATATGAAAATCAAACGAACGGAAACATATAAGTACTTGGGTGAAAACTTCAACGCTTCAACATGCTGAGAGAAGAAATACAATCTAGAATACAATCTAGAAATAAAGTATACTATGCTCTTTAACATCTGCTAAAGTCAAAGTGTCTGTCTCACAACACCAAGATCAACATATATAAAACGTTGATAAGACCACTTGTTTTATATGGCTCTAAAACTTGAAGCAGAAATAAAAGAGAAGAGGCTTTATTACAGGTTTTCGAAAACAGTCTTACGACAAATCTTCGGACCCATCAAAGATGCAAACAGCGGGGAATGGAGAGTGAGAAGCAACAACGTAACACATAATCTGTTTAAATCACCATTGATCACTGGCATCATGAGAACTAACAGACTAATATGGCTGGGGCATATTGAAAGAATGTCAGAAGACAGAGAAGTAAAACTGTATACACATGAGAGAGGAATGGGCGTAGACCACGAGGCAGACAAAAAAGAAGTTCGAGAGATAATGTCCAGCCAGACCTACAAACAACTGGTGTCACAAATTGTGAAGATAAGGCCAGTCAGAGAGATGAATGGAATCAAGTGATATCTGCAACAGTAAACCTCAATGGCTCAGAATGCTAAAGAAGATATATATATATATATATATATATATATATATATATATACATATATATATATATATATATATATATATATATATATATATATATATAAAACACACATTCATACTGTCAAATGTACGCTGAACTTTTACTTCACATAAAGTAGCACAGAATAGTTATCTTCTTCTTTAGCATTCTGAACCATTGGGGTTTACTGTTTATTAATATATTAATTATATATTATACACTATACACTATTCGTATTCGGCCGAATAGTTGGTCCCGCTATTCGTATTCGGCCGAATAGTGAAAATCACTATTCAGTACAGCCCTAGTTTTAACCAATCAGTTTCATCCTTTTCGTTAAAGAATATGTGTTTCTTCTTTTTCTTTATGTTCTCTTTTACAGCTTCGGGTATCAAGGCAGATATATCGTCCTGCTTCTGACTCTTCTGGCTGCTTCAACCACAGACACATAGTGTGCCGTAGAGATCTGCAGCTGTTATCTTCCCATCTTATTTTTGGTTTTCTTTAGTTTTCATTTCATACTTCCTAAATGTGCAATGAATTGTGGTCTAAAACCTCCGTTGACTTTTCATCTTTGGAGACAATTGTGATAGACGGGTTATAGAATGACATATCAAACACAGCCAATCAGTGCCAGGGATGCAATTAATCACCTCAAGAGCACACGGGTATTATTGTAGAGGCCTAGTATTGCACAAGCAGCATGATTCCTCACTCGACCTGCCTTGTTTTTTCACAAGGAAAGGTGACACATGTACGTTTGGAATAAACATGCTGCAGAAGCCGCCGGATCAAAGAGCAATGTTTTGTCTGTCCGCCTGTTGGTGCTTCCCTCATAAACCAACTACCAACCAAAGCTATGGACGTGTTCGGCCCTGCCACAATTGTATTCACATCGCGTTTCCTCGTCACAGCATAAGTAAGGTTAGTCCCCCCCCCCCCCCCTCTCCCCCCATGCAAGTACCCGCCTGCAGTCGTTGGCACAATATGGAATGATAGGTTTGAATACATCGGCCAACGTACTCTGATAACAGAGACAATACTAGAGACTTCTTCAAAGGTGAATTAAAGACCGGTAGTTGATGTGCACAGATAAAACTGGCTGTCACCTAAAATAATAATAAATGGTGAAGAAATTGAAAATGTCCCGAACCTAGGCTCTATATTAAATAGCAATGGAGACTGACAGAAATTAAAAGGAGGATGACCATAGCAATGCAAAGATTAAACAGCCTAAAAAGTATATGGTTAAGCACCAGCAAGGAGATCAAAATTAGAATTTTGAGAGCATGCATCTTTCCTATAGCAACATACGAATGTGAGTCGTTGACTATCTCCCAGTCCTTAAGAAAGAGAATAGCGGCTTTTGAGCTGAAATGCTATAGAAAGATTCTCAGAATATCTTAGACAAAAAAAGAGGAGAAATTGAAAAATTTTGGTCATATCAAGCGCCACGACGGATTAGAAAAAGTTATAGCAGAAGGCATGGTACCAGGAAGGAGGGGCAGGGGCTGACCGACACAAAGATGGGCACAGGATATAAGTGACTCCTTGAGTATGAAAGTACACGAGGCGGGAGAGCTGGCAAGAAACCTAGCTTCTTTAAGACACACCGTGATGAGAGCGACGTTCTGCAAAGGACCTGCTACATGATGATGATGAGATGATGTCGAGGCCGACCTCTACTACGATATAAAGAATTGTTTAAGCGGGACATTGATGATCCAAGTATCGTGGGAACAAAATGCGATTAACCGTGTTGTGTGGAAGGGGGAGGGGAAAGTGCACGTCGTAATGGGAATGTGAATGGTGGAAGAAATGGTTGCAGAAAGGATGAAAACTGAGCGTCCGAGAAGGAAAAAAACTAAACACAAATATCAACAACGGTCCTGAAATTCCTTGTTATAATTGTGGAAGATGTTACTTAACGCGGACGAGTCTTGCTAGATACACTCACCATCGCCATGGGCTGTGAGTCCCATTCCTCCTCATAGCGCAATATAACACTGTCGTCTAGAAAGACAGAAAGGTGCCAATCAACCAGTCAGTCATGTTTGCAGATGGTTTTGGTAAAGATGCCACAAAAAGGGTAGTGGGCGAATCAACGTTACACACACTAACTGCAACTCAAAGACACTCCCAATATCGACATGGAAAGCTTGCACTAGCTTTAGAGCAGAGGCAGTAGGTCTGCTTGAACTTCCTAGACTCCTGATAATCCATTCTAACTAACTTAAAGCTTGCATATTCACATTTGAAAAAATAAGTCCTCCAAGCCACCACACGCTCAAAATAGGCCAGCATCAACTAGTAAGTAAATAAAGTAAAGATCCATTTTCACGCCTTTAGGCGCATCGGGCATATTGAAAGAGCTCCCATATTTTTACAGACCATTCGGCACTAAGTGGGTAATGTGGTCAGCATTACGCCGCAGGTCTTTACTTCCCGAGGACCTACATCCTGGCACCCATTTTAGGCTGGGTCGACCTGCGACGCCCTTTATACCATGATAAAAAATCTATGCAGCCAGCAGTGGGTTTCAATCGCTGTACGTTGGAATTACGAGTCGGACTCGCAACGCCTAAGCCACAAAGCATTAACTAGGAAATTTAAAATAAAAAATGAAAATGTCTGCAAAATCAGAACTGGTCCAGCACTAAATTTGAGCCTTCTATGGATGCCTAAAGATGCAATCTCTACTTTTTCAAAGCTTGCGAAAGCTACAGGAAATCTTATGTAGTCCCACCCGTGTCAGTGCTTTAAAAGGCTAAAGAAACTCTTGAAACAGTCTATGAAGTTAAACTGGAGAGAAGACTACAAATATAAGAGTTTAGGGCATGTTGTAAGGCGAGGAAAGAAAGACGACTCAACCAAAATTGCCATTATATCATTTATATTTTGTGTTTGATTTACAGAAAATAAATTTCAAGGTAGGGAATTAACTTGAAAACTTGGAGATAACTACCAAAATTGATAGAAAGAGGACAGGGAGAAAGCAAAGATATAAATACCTTGATGGTTTGGCCACATGTATGAGACGTGAGAGGAGCACCTCTCGATCCAATATTCTGCTGATCTTGTAGGATAGCGAATTATCACCACTTATGATGTTTCGTTGTGGCACATGATAATAACGAAGATGATACTTCCAGGGAGGGGAAAAAAGGTGTGGTGTAGGTGAAAAGGTGTGGTGTAGGTGAAAAGGTGTGGTGTAGGTGAAAAGGTGTGGTGTAGGTGAAAAGGTGTGGTGTAGGTGAAAAGGTGTGGTGTAGGTGAAAAGGTGTGGTGTAGGTGAAAAGGTGTGGTGTAGGTGAAAAGGTGTGGTGTAGGTGAAAAGGGTGCTGTGCTATTTTACCACCGAAAAGGGAGCAGTAGGCCGCATAAACATGAGTTTGGGAAACATTGATCTAGGCAATATCAATATCTAGACTAAGAACTGGGAAATATTTTTAGATTATGTGAAACTAGATTGTATACCGATCCTCATCATCCTCCTACTCTTCCTCCCTACTCCTTCCCCCTTCTTTTCCGTCTTTCTCCTCTTTCCTTTCCAACTAGTCTTTAAGGTCATCACATCATTTTGTTTTCATAGAAGCAGTTACAGCCTTGCAACACCTATTGTTATATCCAGGATATTGTGTTTACCTACCAAATACCTACCCACCTATATTCTTTTCTATATAATACTACCTAGACAAGTTTCACTTGTCTACCTACTAGCTACCAATCTACCTGTCTACTTAGCTACATATTTACCTGTCTATTTAGCCAACCTAATTGCGTACCAACATACACACCTACCCACCTGCATACTTACCCGCTTATTCCTTTACAAATCTACCTACCATTTGCCTAAATACCTAATATCTACTTGAAAACTCACCGACATACTTATTGACCTCTAACGTTTTCCTACCTACCAACGCATTAACATACCAACCTACTATCTACTCACCTACCAAACCATTGACCTATACATCAACACATCACTACAGCATTGGGCTAACAACACAACAGCCTACAAACCCACCCTTCTATCAATCTGCTAAAATACCAATCTTACTTACTTAGTCGCTCCTCTTCTACCTTGGAGTGTAGAGGTTTGCCAGAGAGATCGCCAGACGTCTCTATCAGCAGTTTTCTTTCTGGCTTTGTTCCATTCCAGTCCTCTGTCAGTTAGGGACTGTCGGATGTTGTCTTCCCAGCGCACCCTTGGTCGTCCTGGAGGTCTGGTTCACTGGTTCTTAGCCTCCCATGCTTGCAATGGTGGCCGATTTTCTCCCATTCTGCACACATGTCCAAACCATCGTAACTGTGACTGATCCACTCAGGTTTGTAAGGACTGGGTATCAAGATCTTGACGTAATGTATGATTGCCGACTTTGTCCCGTCTTGTCATTTGGACCATCTTTCTCAGATATCTCATTTCCGAGGCCTGCAGCTGGCTACAAACATCTATTCACTATCAGTACATCAACATTAAACCTTCTACCTGTTTCATCTTTTTTCCCTTGTCGTTTTCTAACTTCTTCTGCCTCTTCGACCTCAGTTTTCTTCCTGGTTTATTTTTTCGTTACCTTTTTTTTTCTAAATTCATCCTAAACAAATGAAATCCCTAACTATAACCCTAACTCTAGCTATAACCCAATGTCTAGCTATAACCATAACTCTAGCTATAACCCTAACTCTAGCTATAACCCTAACTCTAGCTTCAACCCTAACTCTAGCAACAACCCTAACTCTAGCTATAACCCTAACTCTAGCTACAACCCTAACTCTAACTACAACCCTAACTCTAACTACAACCCTAACTCTAACAACAACCCTAACTCTAACTACAACCCTAACTCTAACTACAACCCTAACTCTAGCTATAACCCTAACTCTAGCTACAACCCTAACTCTAGCGACAACCCTAACTCTAGCTACAACCCTAACTCTAGCTATGACCCTAACTCTAGCTATAACCCTAACTCTAGCTATAACCCTAACTCTAACTACAACCCTAACTCTAGCTACAACCCTAACTCTGGCTACAACCGTAACTCTAGATACAACCCTAACTCTAGCTACAACCCTAACTCTAACTACAATCCTAACTATAACTACAACCCTAACTCTAACTACAACCCTAACTCTAACTACAACCCTAACTCTAACTACAACCCTAACTCTAGCTACAACCCTAACTCTAGCTACAACACTAACTCTAGCTACAACCCTAACTCTAGCTACAACCCTAACTCTAGCTACAACCCTAACTCTAACTACAACCCTAACTCTAACTACAACCCTAACTCTAACTACAACCCTAACTCTAGCTACAACCCTAACTCTAACTACAACCCTAACTCTAGCTATAACCCTAACTCTAACTACCACCCTAACTCTAGCTATAACCCTAACTCTAGCTATAACCCTAACTCTAACTACAACCCTAACTCTAACTACAACCCTAACTCCATCTATAACCCTGACTCTAATTTGAAAACCAACATGCCTAGAATATTGCACTTTCCCGGAAACTGCGGGATCTCCTTTGTTTAGGGTGAATTAAAACTAAACTAATTTTTTTTTCTTCCATCTCCTCGTTTGCAATGCAGTTTCATGTAATGAGGCGACACTTGAAAAGAGAAACGCAACACACAAAAAAAAAGATACAGTAGACGGAATGAGAAAGATTATGACATCATAATAAAATCGTCAAAAGTATACACAATAATTACGTGAGCTACGTTGAATAAATTCACAGTTCTCGGGCATCGCATGCCACACACAAATAACTGAAGTAATGAAAGAAAACCATGAATGAAAATAATTACATCGATTACATTAGCACGGATGGCAAGCGAATGGCTTGCTATTTGCTAGTTTTTGGATATAGCTAAAAAAGGCGAAGCATGAGGAAGGATAGCAAGGGTTAAAACAAACGGAAGAGGGATTAAGGAAAACGGATGCGGTCAGTACAGTACGGAGAGTTGTAGTGAGGAATAAATTATCAATATCAGACCAAAGTACGTCCAAAATCTGGGTACTTAAAAAGCATTTTCAAGGTGCTGTAGTAGTATTAGTATTAGTAGAAGCAGTAGTAGTAGTAGTTGTAGTGGTGCTGGTGGCAGAATAGAGATGGTGGTAGATCAGTTGTGGTGGCGATGGTAGAAAAGAGGTGGTGGTGAGGGTGGTGATAGTAGAACTAGGGTAGGAGTAGCAGTGCTACGAAAGGTGGTAACTAGAAGTAATGATAACATAAAAGCTGTTGGGAGAGAATTTAAACTAAGAGGAAAGGACCCTTTCCAACGCCTTCAGACGTATCATGCATATAGAGGTATACTAAACTGTATACACCCACAAGCACTCTATGGGTGATGTGAGCAACATCGTGCAAATTAAGCAGCTGATGTAAGGTAACTATCCAATGGGTACCATCCCACTGTAGAGTTCCCGGAAATGAGAGAGCTGATAAAGTAGCTGAGAAAAGTACAAATAAATAACTACCTGATCTAACATCTCTGACCAACAGAAGAAGAAAATAGTCTAATCAATCACAAAGCCACCAAAACGATTACCATATAATTGACAGACCTAAGCAAACCACTATTCTCCTTTTTAGACTTCGCAGTTACGTGTACACAACAATTAAGATAAGCAAATCAACTATGTGTACATGTGGACTGGCATCTGAGAAAACTGAACTCGTTCTTCAAGACTGTCCATAAATACAACATATCAAGGCAAAACTTTTGACCAAGAGAGATACTAGTGCAACCCAGACTACACTGGTCGCTGAGTGAATTACAAAATTCACTAAAATTCATACTAGAGACAACATTCCAGTTACAGGTAATCATTTTTAAATGTACGAAAGGAGAAGAAATTATTTAATTCGTCCCGTCTTCGATTTGTGTTTTGTTTTCCATAGTTATTATACTTCAGATTAACCTTAAAGAACATATCAGCTAAACTAATGTAATAATGAGACACAAGATGGTGAACTAACAATTTTGGCTAGAATAAATAAAATAGAAGACGAACAAAGAAGTTCAGAAAAAACATAAAATGTACAACTACCGGTGCTTTATTTATATCCTACCCCAAACATGGAAAATCCACAGGTCACGGGAAAGTTTAATAATTCAGGGGTGGTAGATAGGCTGCACGCAGTCGTGAGACATAGTCTGAATGGAGTCGTGGCACCTAGGTTACTCTCTGGTGGGACGCAGGTGGGTTGGGGTTAGGGCCAGTTCTAGATGTTTTGGGGTCGTCAAAAGCATCAGAAAGCCGGGAAACCTAGTCTTACCACCCTCTGGAATGTTGGACTGTCCTGTGACGTCATCTGGGGGTAGGAAAATAATAAAGCACCCAACTACCAATAAAAGCATGGTGAAATGGCAGGTATTACATTCGAATGACAGATGATCTGTCAGAATTTTATCTCATATTCTTTAGGCGTGTTTTTCTTTTCTCTTACACTAAAACTCTTGGGGTGAGTTGCGTCCAGGCAATTTAGAAAAATTCAATCATCGATTAGGCCTCGGACCGTGCTTATCTCTCACTGAGGACAATATCACGTGTTTCCAGGTATTCCACATGACGGCTTATCAAAGTATCGACTTTCTCTCTCTCCTCTCATTCTATTCTTTTTTTTTTTTAACTCTTTCTTTCCGACGTTCTGTTTGTCTCTCTATGAGTCTTTGTTTTCCATGTGTCCCTATCTATCTCTCTGTGTCTTTTACCGTTCTCTCTGCCTCTGTGTCTCTATCTATCTCTCTGGGTCTTTTACCGTTCTCTCTGCCTCTGTGTCTCTATCTATCTCTCTGTGTCTTTTACCGTTCTCTCTGCCTCTGTGTCCCTATCTATCTCTCTGTGTCTTTTACCGTTCTCTCTGCCTGTGTGCCTCTATCTCTTTCCGTCAGAAACTGAGTCAAGAAATTGACATCACAGCACTCTAGGCATTTCCATACACGCTCCGTTCCCGTTCTCAGCAGCGAGCGCAGAGTTCCAATACTAATGATGCCATAGTCTGGTTGTAGGTCCTTCTTGCCTTTCTTCTGAGCGTAGTGTGATGGCCGAAGTGCATCTGGTCACCCCATGGTGCATAATCCTTTCCGGCCCATATTAATTATAGTTTCTCTTCTGACTTCGTTACTTATTCGCAAAAAGCTCTGACCACATCTGCCTTGTCATGTATCAGTTTACAACCCAGCGGTGCAGATTCAGCCAATCTTTCTGGCCGTTCATTCCCCACTACGCGAGCAGAGCCTGGAGAAAAGATCCAAAGTATGCTCACTACCCGTGACCTTGCAGTGAAGCTTGTCACTCTACAACAGCCTATTTCTTTGTCAACACAGAAGTTAGGAGGGGATGTATACTTCAAAGCTTTGTGTGTGTGTGTGTGTGTGTGTGTGTGTGTGTGCGTGCGTGCGTGCGTGCGTGCGTGCGTGCGTGCGTGCGTGCGTGCGTGCGTGCGTGTGTGTGTGTGTGTGTGTGTGTGTGTGTGTGTTTGTGTGTTTTCAACCTGGTTCGCTCTTAGCTCGCTTCTAGAGGATTTGAACTATGCAGATAACAACCGTTTTACACCTAGGCGATATGTGAATGACTTTCCACAATAATCTGTAATTTAGGACGCCAGAAAAATGCCAGTAAAACTAAAGTCATAGGAAATAATCAGCAAACAGAAATTAAGTATTTTAAACGATGAAGCTTTCTCTCTCTCTCTCTCTGTTTATATATATATATATATATATATATATATATATATATATATATATATATATATATATATATATATATATATATATATATATATATATATATATATACATATACATATACATATATATATACATATATATATACATAAATATATATACATATATATATATATATATATATATATACATATATATATATATATAGAGAGAGAGAGAGAGAGAGAAAGAGAGAGAGAGAGACACAGAGAGAGAGAGAAAGAGAGAGAGAGAGACAGACAGACAGAGCGAGCGTCCTGCCCAGCGGCTCTCAACCTGTCCACCCTTATGTTTAATTATTCTTACGAAAAGTATCTGGAGGCTAATGGGAATGACTTTGTGCACCTTTAGTAACTTAAATACAGTATATTTAACTTGTGTGCATCTTTAATACAGTTTTTCATGTTGTGGTGACCCCCAAACAGACATTTATTTTCTTTACTACTTCATATCTTTAGTGCAAATGCGTTTTATAGTGGTCTTAAGCAACCCATGTAAAAGAGTCGTTCGACCTCCAAATGGGTCGCGATCCACAGGTTGAGAACCCCTGATCTAGCCGTCGCGATACTTCAGCTCCCATTAGCAGGGGACCGAGAGCTTATCCGGTCGGTCACAATGAAATCGACTCCTGATTGAAACCAGCCACCTGAGGATGCCCTGACGCTATGAGATATCCTACACTGTCCCGGTGCCTTGGCTACAAACGCCACAATAATAAACTCCTGCTCGCATTCAACTCCCTGCTATCCCTCTAACTTGCCCGTTTCCATACTTTAGTAGCTTACTTTGTCAATGCCCATGGGTTGCTGTTTCAAACTGGGTCTACCCAGGAAGGCACCGTAAAATGGAAATCAATTTGCCCAGCTCTCAGAGCCTCTTGTTGTACTTAAGCCAAATTTGATCGCTGAACTAAGGGGTTATTTATCTCGCACCACTAACGAAACAAGACACCGGAAATGGAATCTTAAAATTTTCTAACAGAGAGAGGAACGCCTGAAACTGAGAAAAACTAAGCACGCATACAGTTTTCTTTCTTTTTTTTTCTTTTTTCTTTCTTTCTTCTTTTCGCTCTCCTTTATGTCGCCGTCCTTTTCCTTTTCAATATCTCAGTCTATACTTTCTTCTTCTCTTCTTCTTTTCCTTCGCCTTCCTATACTAAGGAACTGGCAGTAGGGGGCTACGTGGTCTCGAGGCATGTTGGAACAACAGATCCACATCATGGTACATGAGTAGTAACCAATAAGTGCTCTGTTATTCTTCTAACTCAAGTCTGAATTCGAAGAAGTTCATCACAGTGCACAGGCTCAGTAGCACCGGCGAGGATCCTGAAATACTTTAAGTAGATTTTTAACTTCAAAGTTTACCCGGGCAGAGCTGCTAGGCTACTCTTTTCAATGTCCAACTGCCAAGGGATTTTTGCTTGCGGAACAATACACACAGGCGTCCGATCTCACTACCCAGGGACTGGTGGAATTACTTGAAGTCCAAGTCCACCTGAAAAAATGCCAGCTTTTACCGGGGAATGAAACCGGAACCTCTAGCACTCGATGCGGGCACCATCCCTCGAGACCACTTAGGTCCCTCGTTCTTATCTATGGGGATGCGAATTTACCAGACCACCAGCAACGCCTTTTAACAACGGCACCACCTAATACTCAAGACTATATTAAAATGATGTTCTTTCAACACACACGCACACACTCGCGCGCACGCATGCTCACTCACTCAAACAATCCTAGCATACATATTCTACATTTGCGATGACATCAACTTCAAAAGCGAAAAAAAAAAAAAAAGTTTTAAAAAAGCTTTTTTTTTCAGATTGTCATGGCTCATGAAATAAAAGCTAATATATTAATGGCCTCAGGAGATTTTGCGTTCTTTTCACTTTCACTGGAATTTGTTACTTGTATACTAGTAATAAACACAATGTTCTCGATTTGTTTATAAAATTTTCTGTTTATATTGAATTTCTCGGAACAATCAGAAAAATGGGGGGTGGTGGAAAAGGAAAGGAGGGGATTGGGGGGGGGGGGACAGCAAAACAATTTCACTAAAAGCGTTCACAAGCCACTTTTTTTCCAGTGTTTGTCTCGCCACAAGGGCAGATACTTTCTGCCTATTGATTCACCCTAATAAAACATTAACAGTAACATATACAAGAACAGCTACAACAACCTCGTGCGCCTAAGAAATTATGGTGGTGGTGGGAAAGGGGGGGGGGGGGGAGGGGTTCCCCCCAGCGCCGTTAAAACATTTATGTGACTGAAGAAGGGTCCCAATGCCTTTTTTAAGTGCATAGTGATATAATATTAATATTCATTCCCCCCCCACACACACACACACACGCTGGATTGCAGTGTAATTCATAACCGCTGTGTGGTGCTCCCAGTATAACTGCTATATTGCCAGCTGGTTGACTGGGGTTTGTACTTGTTTTACTCTCGTAAGTGAGGTTATTCTCACAGAATGCAAATCTGGAAGGGTATAACTTAAAAATAAATAAACAAATTAAAAAAAAAAAAAAAAAAACATAAAAGTGAACGTCTACTTAAAATTATTGTGAAGGGCTTTCAATCTCATTTGAAAATGTACGTGTATGTGCGCGTGCATGCATGTGTGTGTATATGTATGGGTGTGTGTGGGGGAGGGGGGGAAGGTCACTGAGACGTCAGGATCCAGCACGCTTGACAGCAGAAGCAGCAGAGGCAGCAGCAGCAACAACAACAACAACGACAACAATATTAATCAGACCAATAATAATATTCTATTATTGCAGTTTCTCTCTTGTGCAACGGGACTGGAGAGGTATGAGGGAGGAAAGTGACACACCAGAAAATCATACCACAGATAGTGACGTGCGAGTGTGGTGTCATCTGATGTTACAGGCGCCTGGATACATCATTGTGACATATTGTGCTTATCTTCCGTTAGTCTCTGTGTAGTTTCCCAACATTATATTGTGTCATCTTTGCGATGCTTGCCCCTGTTTTTTCCCCTATATTTTTTTTCCTTATCCCTTTTCAAATTTTATTCACTTTCTTGTGTTTTTATCTTCCTCCTCTCTTTTTCGTCTTCCTCTATTCCACCTGCTCCTTTTCGTTGTATCATCTTCTTTCATCTCTGATTTTTTTCACTTAGACTTAATTCCCCTCCACCCTCAGTCTTTTTACTTCTCCTTCTATTTCTTTTTCCGACATATTTCCGTCTTACATGAACACATTCGCTTCCTTATTTTTCTCTTTCATCTTCTCCGACTGCATTGCATCGTCTTTGCTTATTTTGCTCTTTCATTCCATTCCATTTGTGTTTCTCAAGATCCTCTACTGCACATTTGTCAAAAGTAGGCAATGCGATAGCCTGTTTATTATTTTACTCTTTCAATGTTACATTGTATCTATGTCTGTAGACAGAATGCAGTTTGAGCCAAAGAAATGTGTGAAGTGGTATGATCATGTGGGATCTATGTTGAGCAGGTACCCCAGGACAGTAGACTGTATGCTGCTGTCTTGTCTGTTCCCACCTCAATCAAAAAAGCATACTTATGGCATACTTAGAGATTTGGATGGCACAATTGCTTTCATCAAGGCTACTGGCTCCTTGTATAAGTTTTTTTCTGACAGAAGGATCGAAGACGAAGAGGAACGGACACAGTGGAACAGACAGCTATCAAAGACGAGCGGACAGACAGAGATGGCGACTTATGTGTGTTTAGACAGATAGATGGACTGACACACATATATCTGGCGATATTAAGGCCATTGGGAAGGACGGGTTGGCGGATGAGAGACAGCCAGCCAGCCAGCCAGTCAGACAGACAGACAGACAGAGAGACAGACAGACAGACAGACAGACAGACAGACAGACAGACAGACAGACAGACAGACAGACAGACAGACAGACAGACAGTCAGTCAGTCAGACAGACAGACAGACAGACAGACAGACAGACAGACAGACAGACAGACAGACAGACAGACAGACAGACAGACAGACAGACAGACAAAGTGGCAGTCAATAAGCTAGTGTATGGACATACATTTGAAAGGGCAGGCAGGCAAGCGAGCGGAAAGGGAGACAACAGACAGACGTACGAACAGAAGGCCATACTGGCGAAGGGATAGACATTCGGTAGGGTGTATGGACTAAAGAACACCCTGAAAAACATACAGACAGACGGACGAAACAACCAACAAACGGACAGACTGACAGCAGTCAAACTTTCGATGCTTTACTACAGAAAATCAACTGCTTGCTTGACTGGTTAAAACACAAAGAGACCGCTAGCTGGTTTTGGACAAACACAATAACCGACATTTCCTTGAGTTTTAAACCTAACAATGCAATAATAATAGCAGCACAAAACAACAGAACAATAGCAACAAATGAGAAAAGCATTAATCTCAAAACCGGTTAACTGACAGCTAAGGATAGAGAACAATAGGTGAATTCCAGAATCTTCTTTCTATTCTTCTATCTTTGTCTTCGACGACAGCTTTCTCGCGTACAGTTTTATCAGATTTTCTTTAGCAAGATTGGTAATCTGATAAATGATTATAATGGGCACTTGCTGTGAACCTGGTAGTAAAGTGGCTAGGACCGTTGCATAGAGGTCTAATGGTCATAGGTTCAAATCCCCTGATGGCTGCTGCTTCTCCCCCTTTCCCAGACGACAGTGTTCCATTGTGTTTTAGAAATGGTGGGAAGCGTAGCCCATGGCAACCCAGATTAAGGTCAGGTATGGAGATTCCGTAAGTTGCGTTGTGTAACGGCTAGACGCTTGCCTGTGGATTGGAAGGTCGGGAAGCGTCACCTGACGGAGATGGACTTAACACACACAAAAAAAGACCTTGGATGTCAGCTCGACCCAGCCTTGAGGGAGTAACAGGTGCAGTTTTAGGAAGTAAAGGCGTCCGGTATGATTCTGATCACATTACCCACAAAGTGCCGAAATGTCTACACAGTATAGGTCTAGCCAGATATGCCTAATATGCCTGTAGGTGTAAGAAAGGGTCCCTTACTTTACTTCTTTACTATGGAGTTCATATTTCCATAACAAAACGCGCAGTCGTGTTGAGACATTGTGCTGCTCAAGTAACATTATTCCCCCCCCTCCCCCCCCCCCCCCCCCAGCTCGATCTGATTTGTTGACTCCAAAGGAAAGGTAACACTGGTACGATCTGAACAATGCATTCTGCCTTACCTGCTGAATCAGGAGAGAGAGAGAGAGGTGCCTTGTCTGTTCGCCTGCTAAAGCTCCCTTGCCAGACCAACTTCAAACCAAGATTAGGAACTCAGGATAGAGGTATCGTGTCTGTCCGCCTGCTGGATCTTTCCTGGCAGACCAACTTCAAACCAAGGTTAGGAACTCAGGAGATAGGTATCTTGTCTGTCCGCCTGCTGGATCTTTCCTGGCAGACCAACTTCAAACCAAGGTTAGAAACTCAGGATAGAGGTATCGTGTCTGTCCGCCTGCTGGATATTTCCTGGCAGACTAACTTCAAACCAAGTTTAGGAACTCAGGAGAGATCTGCCTTGTCTGTCCGCCCACTGGAGCTTTCCTGGCAGACCAACTGCCAACAAAGGTTAGGAACTCAGGAGAGATCTGCCTTGTCTGTCCGCCCACTGGAGCTTTCCTGGCAGACCAACTGCCAACAAAGGTTAGGAACTCAGGAGAGATCTGCCTTGTCTGTCCGCCCACTGGAGCTTTCCTGGCAGACGAACTGCCAACTAAAGGTTAGGAACACAATCTGCATGTCCTTAATAAATCTTCTGGTTGTATTTTGTTGTATTTGGAAACTGGCGAAAATAAAATGAGATAAATTGAAAAAAAAAAAAAAAAAAAAAAGGAGCGAAGAAATAGGAGGAATGCCTGGGTAACTACTAATATGAACAGTTATTAGGCAGAGAAGATGGTGCTACACTGGACACATCCTGAAAAGAAACCAACAGGGAATCACACCCCCACATCCACCCGCACATAAACATGCACGCGCACACACACACAAGCATTCAAATAGAAAATAAAGGGATTAAGGAGGCGAGGACGCCCAAAAGAAACTCTAAGACTAACGTTGATGAGAGAGACCAAAGCTGCTGATTGCACAGGACATGGCGGAATGGAGGAATAAACTGCAAGGGCTCCATGACGTAGAATAGCACAATCGATAATAAGCGAATGAATGAATAAATATATTTTATAGTCCTCTGACAAGACGAGCATAAGATGGTTTTCATATATTGAAGACTGTTCTTGATGTTGTGATTCCATCGTTTGCATGACCGTGCCAGTGTTCTGTGCTCATGATATGTCTTAAGCATTGCAGTTAGTACTATGGTAATTTGTTTACATGGCCAGCCCATCTCATTTCCTGCAGTTTAATTAAATTTACGGCTGATTTCGACGATATCTTTTTCTTCTTTTCCCTTTTCTTCACGTTCACTGGTTGTAAACTTCGCTGCAGGTACTGGTTCTTCATCACCTTCTGGACTATAGTTCTGTTCCAAAAACTGAGTTATACGTGCATATCCCTTTCACAGAACTGAATAATTTGTATGCAGACTGTTGGTTCTTTGCCTTTCAGGCAGATATGCTTCAACTTCGAAGAAAGCTCCTAATTAGTCGACTCTTGCGACACACTTTTGTGTAGGAAGGGAGCGAACCCACGACCTTCCGATCAGCAAGCGAGCGTCTAGCTGCTTCACAGCGATTCCGAATAATGCAGATTAACAAAAGAACTAATGACATTTATATTTTAATACTAAATGTTCCCACGTTAAAAAAGGGGATAGGGGTGTAACCATAATTAATTGTGACTTTGCATTGAAAAGCTAAATACTAGATGGCAATTTAGACAGTATTTAGACAGTAAAGTAAAGCAAGGACTATTGTCCACTTCTTCAGGCGTACTGGGCATATAGGGCTGGACCTGTATTTTACAGACCACTCGGCACTTGCTGTGTGACGTGGTTAACATCAAGCCCGTTGTTTTTACACTCCGGGACTTTACCTGTGTCACATATCACTCCTGTCACGTGCTTGCTATAAGGATTTCTCCTTCAGAACCAACAGCACTCAGAAATAATTATGTTGAGTCTTTTGGCTCGTATTGGTCTAAGGGATTCCCCGTGGCCAATATACGCTCAACTTATCTCTGGAGTAGGGCAACTCAAGTATTGGCACTACAGAAGATATCTGTATATGAATACAATATTCCTAGGCACACTTGGCTGGACACCCCCACTACTTACTAAAGAAAGCCCCCAGGTTATGATAGTTCATTATCATAACCATGTTAACACATATAATATTTATGACTCATACACACAACAATGCTAAACACTTAGAAAGGTGAAATAGAGACACCTAAGTCAGCCATGAAAATGAATGCATGTAATCAATACAACATATATATATATATACATATAATAGTGAAACAGATGCCAGATCTCAAGGGATGGATCTTAGAATACAATGACTAGAATCAACCAAAGCTAAACAGTCAGAAAGTCCTGGAGGAAGCACATTTTCTCATCATCGGATTACATTGGAGCTGTGGGGAATATAGCAACATGGAAGCAAACTGGCACTTATCCTCTTTCTATCGTTGATGCTTCCCTCAGCTCTTGATGATTCGACTGTCTGTGTATCTGGTAACTCTGCTTCCAATGGATTAGGCAGTGGAAAAGTACCTCACCATAGAGGACACAGCAACTGTACTGGTACTCAGCAAGTCTCTACTA
>CAJHNH020003839.1:0-2500 GCA_905116865.2 Candidula unifasciata
AAAGAAAGAGGCTAAGTGCAGTTTGACACCTTATGTGCTTTATTCCTCACAAGCTCCTAGATTGTCCAGTGATGACAAGATGTCATCTCCAAGACCTTCTGTCTGTGTAGTATCCTTTGTGATTTTGGACAGGATATCCTGAGATCTAGCCTAGGAGTTCTGACAATTGTCTCACTTTTATATATCTTATTTTATATTGATTACATGCATTCATTTTCATGGCTGACTTAGGTGTCTCTATTTCACCTTTTTAAGTGTTTAGCAGTGTGTAATGTATGTATCTTCATTATATGTGTTAACATGGTTATGATAATGAACTATCATAACCTGGGGGCTTTCTTTAGTAAGTAGTGGGGGTGTCCAGCCAAGTGTGCCTAGAAATATTGTCTTTATATACTGATATATTTTGTAGTGCCAATACTTGAGTTGCCCTACTCCAGAGATAAGTTGATCGTATATTGGCCACGGGGAATCCCTTAGACCAATACGAGCCAAACGACTCAACATAATTATCTCTGAGTGCTGTTGGTTCTGAAGGAGGAATCCTTACATTAGGCACGCGACAGGAGTGATATGTGACACTTACGAAAATTAATAATATACCAATTTTAATGGGATGAGAAATCATAGAAAAATATATACACATGTATAACTTGGGGCATTAATAGTAATCTTAGCTGGCTAAGACCTATGAACGTGGCGTTTTCCCGAGGAAAGACTGGTGATGCAGTTTCCCGAGTAAGATTTAATGGCAGTGACTGAAATATAAGCTACACTGTGATACTCTAGGCGTTACAGCGAATGGAGGGTAGTTCCAGTGTTTGATGATACATATCCATAAGATGTATTTCCAACATAGTTCCGGTGTTTGATGATACATATCCATAAGATGTATTTCCAACATTGTTCCGGTGTTTGATGATACATATCCATAGGATGTATTTCCAACAATTAACTGGCCAACCAATAATCCACCTAACAACCCAGCTAGCAAACTAACCAATCAATAACAACAAACAGCGGTTTTTTTTTAAAGCTCAATTTGAGTTTCCTTGTAACGTTTAACTACTGGACGTAAATTTGCCTAGAGAAACCACACAACAGCGAGGGCTGCTGGGTTGGTTCTGCAACGTCCTGTAAAGGATACGCAACTAACCTTATTTGTCGGCTCTGTGGCTAAGTCTATGCGAACACTTCGTAATGCCGAGGTGCCGGGTTCGATCCCAGCTGCGGGCCATGCGCCTTGCCTTGGCAAACTACTGGACGTAAATTTGCCTAGAGAAACCACACAACAGCCAGGGGCTGCTTTTTTAGTTTGCAAGTTTTAAAGGATATTTAACCTTGTAACGTTTTAGGGGCGTAGTCTGATAATAATAATAATAATCATTAGTGTGGTGGGGTCCAATGTACTCAATGTTCCTGAGCCTCAAATTTCCGGCCTTCTCACTTTTGTTTTTCTTTCTATGCTTTGTTGTAAACGTCCAAATGTAATGCCAGTAGTTCTTGTCGGTACTATAATTTTATTTCACCCCAAACAAATTAAATCCGGAAGTTCTCGAAAAAGTCCCAGGGATGTTTGAAATGAATTTGGCGGGACAATACAGAAAGAACGCCCGTGTGTCCTGGCACGAAAATAAAACTGATCTTTGTCAATCCTGACCGTCTCAGAGACACCGTCCAACACGAATCCTTAACACCCCAAAAATATTGGACGTTCCTGAGAATTCCCGGATTCGCTTTGGTTCGGGTGAATTAAAATTTGAGTATTTTATTTCATTACAATACGAAGTTATTTTTTTTTTTTTTCAGACTCGGTGCCTTTGGGTTCATGTATTTAAATTCCAAAGACAGCCCAGGAAATATGGGTTTACTAGACGTGACTCTGGCCTTAAAGTGGATTAAGGAGAACGCTGACAGCTTTGGGGGAAACCCCGACAGAATCACCTTATTTGGCAATGACGCGGGAGGCGACATTACGTCAATGTTACTGGTGTCGCCCTTAGCACGAGATCTGTTTAATAATGTTATCATTCAGGTGAAGTTACGATATCTCTTTAAATGCGATCGTAGCAATTTTAGTTATTTTATTTTATTTCACCACATCTCAGGGCTACGAGATTTCATAGGAAATTTCCGGGAAAGTCCAATATTATAATGACGGGAAGAAGAGGGTGAAAGGGAAGGGGGTGTCTAGGGTTAAGGCTAATCACGGCCATCTTTAGCTATAAATATACAGAAAGATACAGATGGGCGTAGGCTAATCAAGGCCTTCTCTTTTTATAGGCCAAGGAGGTCAACGGGGATTCCCGTTCTTGGGCAAGAATTGAATCCCTCTGCGTCCACAGTTTTTATCGAGGAGATGTATACACAGATTAAAATACATTTTCATTATTTTCGACATATTTTATAGAACTATACTTCATTTTTAAGGTAAACAAGTGTGCCAATTAAATAAAATTGCTGTATATCCACTTCACAATATCCGCTTGTAGATTTGTAA
>CAJHNH020003839.1:5000-15000 GCA_905116865.2 Candidula unifasciata
CTGAGCCCTTGAGGTTTACTGCTGCAGATATCACTCGTCTCCATTTATCTCTTTGGCTTGCCTTCTCTTCACAATTTGTGACACCAGTTGTTTGCAGGTCTGGCTGGACATTATCTCTCGAACTTCTTTTTTGTCTGCCTTGTGGTCTACGCCCATTCCTCTCTCAGGTGTATACAGTTTTACTTCTCTGTCATCTGACATTCTTTCAATATGCCCCAACCATTTTAAACTGTTAGCTCTCATGATGCAGGTGATCAATGGTGATTTAAACAGATTATGAGTTATGTTGCTGCTGTTCACTCTCCATTCTCAGCTGTTAGCATCTTTGATGAGTTCAAAGATGTGTCGTAAGACTGTTTTCGAAAACCTCTAATATGGCCTCATCTCTTTTATTTCTGCTTCAAGTTTCAGAGCCATATAAAACGACTGGTCTTTCGAACGTTTTATATATTTTGATCTTGGTGTTGCGAGACAGACACTTTGACTTTAGTAGACGTTGAAGGGGATAGTATACTTGATTTCTAGATTGTATTTCTTTTCTCAGCATGTTTGAGCAGTTGAAGTTTGCATCCAAGTACTTATTTGTTTCCGTTCGCTTGATTGTCATATTATCGACTTGGATGTGGCCGGAGTTTATATTCGTTCAATGTCTAGTTAGTATTCGTACACAATAGTAAACATACATACATACATATACATGTCACACATACATACATATACATGCCACACATACACACATATACATGTAACACATACATACATATGCATGTCACACATACATACATATACATGTCACACATACATACATATACATGTCACACATTCATACATATACATGTCACACATACATGCAAATACATGTCACATATTCATACATATACATGTCACACATACATACATATACATGTCACACATTCATACATATACATGTCACACATACATACAAATACATGTCACACATTCATACATATGCATGCCACACATACATACATATACATGTCACACATACATACATATACATGTCACACATAAATAAATATACATGCCACACATACATACATATACATGTCACACATACATACATATACATGTCAGACATACATACATATACATGTCACACATATACATGCCACACATACATACATATACATGTCACACATATACATGCCACACATACATACACATGTCACACATACATACATGTCACACACACATACATGTCACATACACATACATGTCACACATACGTACATATACATGTCACACATATACATGTCACACATATACATGTCACACATATACATGTCACACATATACATGTCACACATATACATGTCACACATACATACATATCATATACATATTATTTAATTTAAAACTGATAATGCAGCATTGATTATTACCTACCTTTACGTTTGCAAATAATCACTGATAATCATGAAATGAAATAGTTTGCGGTTAAATGAGTGGACATTCTTTGTAGTTTTCAGATCGAGACAGATGGATGGATGGATGGATGGATGGATGGATGGATGGATGGATGGATGGATGGATGGATGGATGGATGGATGGGTACTTAAGTTCATTGATAGATGATTGAATGAAGAACTGCAATTTTTGTTTCTGACTCATTTATCCAACTTGTTGTATTTGCCTCTACAGAGTGGAAATCCATTCCACACATCCTTTTACCAAAGCTTGGATTCAGCATTTACTTCTGCAGACAAATTGGCAACAAGGCTGAACTGTACTTCCATTGACATAAATATTGTAATTCGGTGTTTTAGACAAGTAAGTCGAGTTCTCATGCAGTAGAAACGTGTTTCCGACGGTGGCAATAGAGAGTTAGAAGGTACTTTCACTGGAATCCACAGGGGCCATAGAAATATAAGGCAAAAAAAAAGCATGTTGGATTGAATTGGAAACAGAAGGAAAAGCTAGTGTTCTGCGAAAAAGCAAAAGAAAAGACGATTTGGGTAGATTTATTGTCTATACTACATTGGTCTTCAAAGCTAGGGGTTGAATATGGGGTGGGGGAGGGTGGAGGTGGTGGGCCCACTCCCAAGCTCACAAAACTTCATTTTGTCACGACAAGGGTATCTAATCCTGGCGAGATGAATAGCCGTATACCACAAGGCAGACTTAAGAAGATGGTGAATAGGTAATATCCAAGCAGACATACAAACATTTGAAGTCGCCAATTGTAAACAGAAAGCAAGTCACAGGCATGATTGAAGACAGGTGATATTTTCAGGAATGAACCTCAAGGAATCGAGATGATGAAGTAGAAGAAGTAGACCAAGAAGAAGAATAGCTAGAGGAAAAAATATGTGAAGCGAGACCAAGAGAAAAGATGCTGGACAGTCTGACATTATGACGGAAGATCATCTATGTCAGAACTGATTAAAGTACACAAGACTTATATTGAGGGATGTTATGTTACATTATGCTATGTTATGTTTCATTGTGTTATGTTATGTTACATTATGTTATGTTACATTACATTATGTTATGTTACATTATGTTATGTTATCATAATCGACGACACTTCACACTGGGTATTACCAAGCGTACTCAGTCCTGCGCTGAAGCAGCCACTCCGAGGTAATTCTACTAACTGTTCCAATGGGAGGTTGGTTATAGTGTCTTCTATCTCGGCCTCAAAGATATATAAGACCAAGAGCAAGGGAAATCACCTGCAACTGCACACCACTAACAACTGGAATACAAATAAGACAGCAAAGAAAACTCTCCTCAATATAACAGGGCGTCTAGCCAGTTGAACAAGGAGCAATTTTAGAATTGTTGCTTTTCTATGATCGAGATCGAAATCGCCTCGAAGGTGGCATAGAGGTGTTTCATCATGCTTTACTCCCATGTCACGTAATCCTGTTAGTGTCAGAGATTCGTCAATATCCACTAACCCTGTTGTGGAAAAGCAAGACTAGTAACGCCACACGGTATGGACTCAAAGAAAATTAAGCTATTGCAACTTTTTGCGCTAAAAATGTTTTAGTACCGTCTCCATAAAAAAAAGCTAGTTGCAACGTCCACTGCTGCATGAGGGAATAAAACGTAGTGAGGCCCCTAACTTTTCCGCGGTGCGACTCTCCTAATACTGTTCGAAAGAAACGATAATTAGAAAAAAAAAATGTCTATCAAGAGAATCGAAACGTATTACTCGAGGATCGTGAAATTGCTAAACGCATTCACTAACCTCACAAGTATTCATACGAACTATTCTTGTTCTTCTGCTCTTTATACCCCAGTGGAGCATAGGCCCTCAACTAACTTACGTCGTTATCCTATTCTTTGCTATCGCATTCAGTTCACCCAGTGTCTTCCTCACCTTTCTTTAACGTCACTGTCTAGTTCCATTCTCCGTGTGTGTGTGTGTGTGTGTGTGTGTGTGTGTGTGTGTGTGTGTGTGTGTTTTTGGGTCTACTTTTATTTCTATGCGCCCACAAGTTTCAGTTTTAATGCTGTCTAGTTATACTGGTCTCAGGTTTCTCATTCTATCCGACGCCAGCGTCTTTTCCCTCACCTTTTGATTCACTGGAATGTGCTTAGTTCTCTCCCAATGCTCAACATTAGAGTTTGGTCTGTTAGTCTTAGTTTCAGCTTCATAGCAAACGGGTCACCCTATCTTTGCTCCGCTCCTGTGGCAACGAAAAACACACTGAATGTTTATCTCAGACCCTTGTGGAAAAATTGACAGACTGCTGTCTCAGCATATCTAGCATAAACACGCATTAAAGCATACGGTAGCCATTCAAAGAGCTAACACAAACAGTCCGACATTAGAAATGCAGGTTCATCATTGATGGTAGCAGACGTCATCAACAGATCAGCAGTTGCCCACACGATCAATTTTAATTACATACGGGCACCACCAACATTGCGACGACAGGGATCGCGCTATTTTCTGAATCTACAATTCACACCACCACGTTGGTCACAGTCGATAAAACATTCCAAATGAAATCCGCAGCTCACAGTGTCACGCCATGCATTCAACTCAGAAGCTGGGCGACGAAACTATAACCAGTCTACAAATGGAGCAAAAAATGCATCTGCCACCGTCCGGCAGAAGCAAACAATTTGCCTCGGCTCCAGACAGTGCCTCTGACTAGCGTCCATTTTGACCGGATATTTCAACATTAGTGATTCTATCATACCATTTAATTCCCTCTAATCTGCGCAGGTACCAGGTAATGTTTGTTAGTAACTGTTTTAGTTGTTCCCCATGTTTTCGCTTTATAGAAATTATTTTTTCCCTCTCTCCAAAAAAAACAGGTCAGCGCGACAGAAATTGCTCAGATGCACGCTTCATTAGCTGCCACAGATTTCACCTACTCTATGCTGCCAGTGTCTGACGGTATCTTTCTACAGAACCACCCTTTCAGATACTTTCTCCTGGGAGGTGAGCAGGCAGACAGCTGTGTTTTGCTTCCCATCCCCAAACATCACGTGTTGTGTTCTGCTACCTTATATTTGGACGAAGATTTCTGTAAAATCTGGTCTTCACTAGATAGATATTTCATGCAGCAGGGACAGACGCAAATGCGGGCAAACGCGCCAGAGAGAGAGAGAGAGAGAGAGAGAGAGAGAGAGAGAGAGAGAGAGAGAGAGAGAGAGAGAGAGAGAGAGAGATAAAGTTGTGTTTGTGTGTGTGTGTGTACATTAACAAGAGGGTCTTTGACGCCGGTTTTAAAAACTGGGCCTCCAGCCAAGTCAAGTTCACTGACGATGCAAAGAATACATTAATGGAAGAGGTCGGCTCACTAGCTCAGCTGGTTAAACCTGACTGCGCAGTGACCGGGTAACGAAACTACTTGTGGTCTGGCAGAAAAGCCACATTTCTCCCAGATTTACGGTATTTATCATGGAATCAAGGCCGAAGGGTTGTGATATTCATAGTACCGAGCCAAAGGGGTAACAACTCATGGCTTCTGCATACTTAAAAAAAAAAAGAGGCAGGGTCGGATTTAGACTTCACGAGGCCCTGATCTTTATAAAGCTTTGAGGCCCCTACTTGTTTGAATACACCAGCTAATTTTATAAAAAAGTCTACGCATTCTAAATGTATGGATGATGGAAATATATTATTACTAACTTTTTTTTTTAGCAAGAGAAATCATAGAGATAATGTCTGGAAAAAAAATGATTGAGATAACATTATGTAATCCACTTAAATGTTCAGTTAAATGAAAACTGCATTTGTGAACACAAAATAGGAATTTGTTTAGGTCCCTGTAGATTGCGAGGCCCTCAGCTGCAGCTTAATTAGCTGATGCCTGAATCCAGCCAGCCATGGGAAGCGGAAGCCTCAGCCAATTAACACATTTTATAGAAAGGAGCTGGATGCTCAAGGGGCATAAACAGTCTTTAAATGCTTAATAATAAAATAATTTGCTCAGTGGGAAACAAAAAAAGATAATTAGGAAACGAATAAATACTTAGTAAGAGCATAACTTCTTTACATGATTAGGGGAATCGATTCTAACGGTGAGGTGTGAGGAAAGGATATATTCTATGTCGCTAGGTTCCGGAGCCTTTGCTTCATTCGTCATCAAGTCATTTTCAGAAGAAACAATGATGGTCACTTTTGATCTCCTTATCGATGTTCGTCTAATGTGAGGTGCTTCGCTGAAAAAAAAGAAAGAAAAAAAAAAAAAACAATCGTCACGTTTAACCAGCATCCTAGAAGGGGAGCTTTAGGTTATAATTGTGACTAGGCTATGTGCGCCATATAAAAAGCTTAGCCCTGCACACTACCAAGACCCGTGAAAATAAACCCGGCTGTTTTGATGCAATCAGAGAGAATGATCCAAATACTGTCCTGACTGGGGAGCCAAATAGCGACTCAGTAGTCGATGTGTTCGTCTAATACAGTGATCCAACCTTTTTCAGGTGCCGCCACTTTGAGTATTTGACAGGGCTCACGCTCCACCCTTCCAACATAACTAAACGGGGTCAAACAAACGTTAGTCTCCCCATAGAAAGTAGGTCACGTTCCATTGAAAACGTTCTTGGACTGGTCTAATCTGCTAGACGTTATGGGTGTGCCACTCTGTTGTTTGCTTTCTGGGATGTCTTGCATTTACATTTTATTCAGAGAAAGAGAATGTCTGTGACATAGGTTTCATCACTCTCTAAAGGGGTTGTTTGTTAGACCCAGTTTGCCGATGTGTTAAAGGCGCTGGAAAGCTGAAATATAGAAGACGCGATATCAACGGCATTGAGGAACACCACGTTGCGACATGAATATCTATGCACTAAAGCCGGACATAAGACTCTCTGCACTAAAGCCGGATATATAAACTCTCTGCACTAAAGCCGGATATATAAACTCTGTGCACTAAAGCCGAACATAAAGCTCTCTGCACTAAAGCCGGACATAAAGCTCTCTGCACTAAAGCCGGACATAAAGCTCTCTGCGCTAAAGCCGGACATAAAACTCTCTGCGCTAAAGCCGGACATAAAACTCTCTGCACTAAAGCCGGACATAAAGCTCTCTGCACTAAAGCCGGACATAAAGCTCTCTGCACTAAAGCCGGACATAAAACTATGCACTAAAGCCGGACATAAAACTTTCTGCATTAAAGCCGGACATAAAACTTTATGCACTAAAGCCGGACATAAAACTCTCTGCACTAAAGCTGGATATAAAACTCAGTGCACTAAAGCTGTGAATATCTGTATAACAAGGATGTGGCATAAATCTCAATGCAAACAAGTTGTGAGATGAATCTCCACGTACCAAATGTGTGGCAGGCAACTATGTTTGCCAAAGACATGCTTGCATATGAGAAGGGATGGACTTGAGAACATTAACACTGGCAATGATTGATGGAAGGATAGCAAGAGAAAGGCATAGCGATAAATACCCGATGGCTTAGCCAGATGAAAGGAGAGAGACAAACACATTGAAATGATCTGTAATTCTGGCGATCGTGTGAGACGGAGAAACAACCTGCGCTTACCAGCACGGCACATGACATAAATGATGAACGATGATCGTGATGATGATGATGTTGATGATGATCATAATGATGATGATGATGATGACAGATGTGATACGAGGAGGTATATAACCATAATTCTCTATTGTATACCTGCAGATGTCAAACGTTGCAATATGATGATCGGAACTACCAAAGATGAAGGAAAGTTTGTTCTCGAACAACTGATGTCTAGAGAATTCAACTATAGTGTAAATCATACATTTGTCATGAACAATGAGGTAAGTATATGATGATGTGGCACGAGTATGGGTAAAGCACTGAAGAAGAAAAAGAAGAAGAAGAAGAAGAAGAAGAAGAAGAAGAAGAAAGAAGAAGAAGTCTAAGAAAGAAATAGAAGACAGAAGAACGAAGTAAGAATGAAGAAGCAGAAGTAAAAAGAAGAAGAAGAAGCAAAAGAAGAAGAAGAAGAAGAAGAAGAAGAAGAAGAAGAAGAAGAAGAAGAAGAAGAAGAAGAAGAAGAAGAAGAAGAAGAAGAAGAAGAAGATGGAGGAGAAGGGGAGGAGGAGCAGAAGCAGGAGGACGAGGAGGAGAAGAAGAAGAAGAAGAAGATGATGATGATGATGCTGATCACACATGCTAGTTGGCAAAGGCACTGAATGATGATGGTGACGCGAAACATTTCTGAAGATGACCTTATCCAACTATCAGATGCGCCATGTGATCGCTGAAGGCTAAAATTAGAACCACTCATTGCCCCAGCATCGTCAAAACATCATTGGACTGAATTGGTTTGATGTGCAATAATGATAATCGGTCCACTACCCAACCAAACAACCAACCAAAAAGCTAGCTAACTAACTAATCAACTAACCAACTAACTAGCCAGCTAGCAAACAAACTAACTAACTAACTAACTAATCACTAGCTAACCAACTAACCAGCCAGCTAACAAGGTAACTAACTAACTACCAACTAACTAGCCAGCTAGCAAGCTAACTAACTAACCACCAACTAACTAGCCAGCTAGCAAGCTAACTAGCTTAGTAACCACTAACTTACTAACTAACTAACAAGCCAGCTAGCAAGCTAACAAGCTAACTAACCAACTATTTAACCAACGAACTATCCAGCTAGCAAGCTAACTAGCTAACTAACCAACTAACTAGCCAGCTAACAAGCTAACTAACTAACTAACTAATCACCAACTAAATAACCAACTAACTAGCCAGCTAACAAGCTAACTAACATCCGGCTAACTAACCAACTAATCAGCCAGCTAGCAAGCTAACTAACTAACTAATCACCAACTAACTAACCAACTAATCAGCCAGCTAGCAAGCTAACTAACTAACTAATCACCAACTAACTAACCAACTAATCAGCCAGCTAGCAAGCTAACTAACTAACTAATCACCAACTAACTAGCCAGCTAATCAGCCAGCTAGCTAACTAACTAACTAACTAACTAACTAACTAACTAATCAGCCAGCTAGCAAGCTAACTAAACACTAACTAGCTAATCAGCCAGCTAGCAAGCTAACTAACTAACTAATCACCAACTAACTAGCCAGCTACCAAGATAACTAACATCCGACTAACTAACCAACTAATCAGCCAGCTAGCCAGCTAACTAACTAACTAATCACCAACTAACTAACCAACTAACTAGCCAGCTAACAAGCTAACTAACTAACTAACCACCAACTAACTAGCCAGCTAACAAGCTAAGTAACTAACTAACCACCAACTAACTAGCCAGCTTGCAACCAACTAACTAAACTAACAAGCTAACTAACTAACTAACTAACTAACTAGCCAGCTAACTAGCTAACTAACCACCGCCTAACTAGCCAGCTAGCAAGCTAACTAACCACCAACTAACTAACCAACTAACTAGCCAGCTAGCAAGGTAACTAACTAACCATTACCTAACTAACTACTAACTAACCAACTAGCAAGCTAACTAACTAACTAACCACCAACTAACTAACAAGCTAACTAGCCAGCTAACTAACTAACCACCAATTAACTAACCAACTAACTAGCCAGCTAGCAAGGTAACTAACTAACCATTAACTAACTAACTACTAACTAACCAACTAGCAAGCTAACTAACTAACTAACCACCAACTAACTAACAAGCCAACTAGCCAGCTAACTAACTAACCACTAACTAACTAACCAACTAACTAGCCAGCTAGCAAGCTAATTAACTAACCAACCACCAACTAACTGACAAGCTAACTAGCCAACTAACTAACCACTAACTAACTAGCCAGCTAGCAAGCTAACTAACTAACTAACCACCAACTAACAACCTAACTAGCCAGCTAACTAACTAACTACTAACTAACTAACCAACTAACTAGCCAGCTAGCAAGCTAACTAACTAACTAACCACCAACTAACTAACAAGCTAACTAGCCAGCTAACTAACTAACCACTAACTAACTAACCACCAACTAGCTAGCCAGCTAACATACCACGAACTAACTAGCCAGCTTGCAAGCTAGCTAGCTAACTAACTAACTAACTAACTAACTAACTAACTAGCCAGCTAACAAGCTAACTAACCACCGCCTAACTAGCCAGCTAGCAAGCTAACTAACCACCAACTAACTAACCAACTAACTAGCCAGCTAGCAAGGTAACTAACTAACTAACCATTAACTAACTAACTACTAACTAACCAACTAGCCAGCAAATTAACTAACTAACCACCAACTAACTAACAAGCTAACTAGCCAGCTAACTAACTAACCACTAACTAACTAACTAACCAACTAACTAGCCAGCTAACTAACTAACCACTAACTAACTAACCAACTAACTAGCCAGCTAACTAACTAACCACTAACTAACTAACCAACTAACTAGCCAGCTAGCAAGCTAACTAACTAACTAACCACCAACTAACTAACAAGCTAACTAGCCAGCTAATTAACTAACCACTAACTAACTAACCAACTAACTAGCCAGCTAACTAACTAACTAACCACCAACTAACTAGCCAGCTAACTAACTAACCACTA
>CAJHNH020003839.1:20000-55423 GCA_905116865.2 Candidula unifasciata
AGTTAGTTAGTTAGTTAGTTAGTGAGTTAGTTAGTTAGTAAGCTAGTTAGTTAGTTGGTTAGTTAGTTAGTTTAGTTAGTTAGTTAGTTTAGTTAGTTAGTTAGTTAGTTAGTGAGTTAGTTAGTTAGTTAGTTAGTTAGTTAGTTAGTAAGCTAGTTAGTTAGTAAGCTAGTTAGTTAGTTGGTTAGTTAGTTAGTTTAGCTAGTTAGTTTAGTTAGTTAGTTAGTTAGTTAGTGAGTTAGTTAGTTAGTTAGTTAGTTAGTTTGTTAGTTAGTTAGTTAGTTAGTTAGTTAGTTAGTTAGTTAGTTAGTTAGTTAGTTAGTTAGTTAGTTAGTTAGTTAGTTAGTTAGTTAGTTAGTTAGTTAGTTAGTTAGTTAGTTAGTTAGTTTAGTTAGTTAGTTAGTTAGTTAGTTAGTTAGTTAGTTAGTTAGTTAGTTAGTGAGTTAGTTAGTTAGTTAGTTAGTTAGTTAGTTAGTTAGTTAGTTAGTTAGTTAGTTAGTTAGTTAGTTAGTTAGTTAGTTAGTTAGTTAGTTAGTTAGTTAGTTAGTTAGTTAGTTAGTTAGTTAGTTAGTTAGTTAGTTAGTTAGTTAGTTAGTTAGTTAGTTAGTTAGTTAGTTAGCTAGTTAGCTAGTTAGTCAATCAGTAAGTCAATCAGTCAGTCAGTCAGTTAGTTAGTTAGTTAGTTAGTTAGTTAGTTAGTTAGTTAGTTAGTTAGTTAGTTAGTTAGTTAGTTAGTTAGTTAGTTAGTTAGTTAGTTAGTTAGTTAGTTAGTTAGTTAGTTAGTTAGTTAGTTAGTTAGTTAGTTAGTTAGTTAGTTAGTTAGTTAGTTAGTTAGTCAGTTAGTTAGGAAAGAAAGAATACGAAATCATGCAATCAGACGAATGCAAGGAATTAAGCCAGTCTTACAGGTCATCAAAGAACAAATGAAATGGTTTGGACAACTAGCAAGAATGCCCTTGTTCGATCCGCCACAGCGAGCCACACTAAAACGTTACAACGGGTTTAAAGCTAGTTGAAGACCTCGGAAAATATGGAGTGATGGCATTAAGAACAGTCTTACAGAAATGAACATCTGTCTTAATAATGCTCTTGACAGAGCTCATCAACAAACATTACATCTCTCCCCGTCACTTCGATGAGGTAAAAAGTGGAAGACAAGAAGAAGAAGAAGAAGAAGAAGAAGAAGAAGAAGAAGAAGAAGAAGAAGAAGAAGAAGAAGAAGAAGAAGAAGAAGAAGAAGAAGAAGAAGAAGAGGAAGAAGAAGAAGAAGTTCATGAAGATCAGCTTTTGTTTGTTGAAAAAGACTGTTCAGTCTTTCAAATTCTTGTACAATTCGTGTCGCAAACACAAAGTACAAATAATGATTGTGGTCTAAAAGCATTTCCTTTAACAATCTTACTTTATATTTTGTGTCAAACGTTGTCTGGGGTAATTCAGCACATGTCAAATAAGCTTTCAGTTCTTTCCAGTTCACCAACATATTGAACATAATGTTCCCACACACAAGCCACCTAGTAGATGACAGTTTCTCAAATGGAAGAGGAGCAGTTCGTTGTGATTAAAACTCCGTAGATGTGTTCATCACTCTAAACAGTTCTTCTCGTTTTAAATTACTATGACGAAACCACTGAGGTATTTCTGACAGTAGGAAACCAATATTTGATGGTAACTTGGCAATTGCACTACAAATGCAGAGTGATAATGAATGGCAGATACATCTGATCTGTACACAAAAAAGGAGACACATCTTTAATTCTGGACCATACCGAGTGCTTGCACCCGATCATGTTTCAAGCGCCATCTGACGCAAAATCAATGCAATTTGTAAGACACTGACCACACCTTTTGATTTTCTTATCAATCAAATTAAATAAGTTTTCTCCTGTAGCCACTTGCAAGGAAATTAAAGCAAGAAATCCAGTAATTATTTCATTTTTCCTGTCACTGAAAAAAAAAAAAAAAACGAACAATATTGCACAAGTGCTTTTGAGTGAAAACGTCAGTAGACTCATCTATAATGATGGCATATTTCTTGTTCCGAAAACCACCAATAAGGTTATCCTTAAATGCAGGCGATAAAATATTTTTTTTATTAAGCATGAACATTTAGTTCTATGCAACTGTATGTGCTCCAATGTGCTTCCCTGACCATGCACTCTCATGATTTTACTTAGAGGATCAATTGTGCGTATTGCACAATGGCAGGTCATGCTTACAGCAAGTTGCAACTCTGCTGCTTTAACTTTTTCATTGCATTGCCTAGAAGTTATTGTTGTAAAAAGCTGTGACCGGCTTTTTGACGGAGTTTTCAGCAGGAGTTTTTCGGATTTTTCATGATTTGAAATGCTACTAATTCTTGGTGCAACAGTGCACTGACACAGTTTACAATATGCTGCCTCTGATCCGACTGAAGATCTTTTGGGCCATGAGTTTGTTTTCTCCCAATTACTATTATACTTGCGATTGCTGTCATAAGATGCTTTCCATTTTTTGGATGACGTGGCCATTGGTAAAAGTAATAAAATATATCACAGATAGAACTAGGTCTATATCCTATCTATTTTCTGTCCTCAAGTAGTTTCTGAACAATCTGAATCACATGGTATCATTGGTGGGTTTTCGTTTGATGTCTCGCATTTATTCTAGTAAATTAACATAAAAAACAGAGGTTTATCGCAGTAAACGATCCATTTAGGAAGACAACAAAACAATAAGAAATGGCGCGAATCTCCGTTAGTCCGTACCAGAACATCACAACAAAGTCAAACTAAAATAAAGATTTTTAACTGTAGGTCTACATTGCTTTTAGTAAATCTGCTTGTTTCTAACAGGGAAACCATGAAGAAAATGTGAGCACATCTTGATAAGAAAAGCCATGAAAAACCCAAATATGCCAGAATATGCCAGTTCATTATCTTATGATAGTTCAATTTCAAAAATGCCAGATTTGTGGAATCTGGCACAAAAAATATAGCAACCTTGGAGAGTTGTTTAAGTCAGAGCGGGAGGAATTCCTTCCGCCAACAGGCGGTAGTTTGGCCGATGGAAAAAGGCTTCGCTACTCTTATAAATAACTTACCTGTGAGTGAATTCATAACATAACTGACTCCCAATAGATTTAGGAACGAACAGAGTACTTATCCCGACATCTTGACTAACAAGTACAAAAGAAGGACTATTTACTTATAAAGGACAGTCCAAGATTTAAAATAGCTTATTTACATAGAGGTGCACAAGATGTGGGCAGGTTTAAGACCAGGACCAGAGGGATGTTCTGCTGTCATGCGACAGCCATGAATAAAAAATATATTTGACGTTCAAATTATGTAACATAAAACAGAAATGGCATCACCCATCCCCTTTTCCTGTCTGTCTCTCAAGCACTACAAAGCTCTTAATCAACATTGAGAGACTACCACCTACACAGTGCAGAAAAAATAATTTTGGACAATTTGAAATCTGTTTTCCCGAAAGTTGAAACGGCACTCAGAGTAATTATATGAATGACAGTAACCAGCTGTACAGGAGAAGATTATTTTTCAAGACGTTGTTAGGACCCTTTGGGAGCGTATCAACAGTGAGGAGACTAAAGTGGCGCTGTGGGGAGTTACCAGGTGATCTGACCGACGCTCAACACTGAGGGAAAGGCAAGACGGATGTATAATCAAACAGTTACTGGTGTCAACGGAATTGCAACTGTTCGCTTGCTGCTGAAGATGGAGATGGAGCGCTTATGGGAGTGTCCCAAATGATGTGATGTCGATTCTTAATTCAACATTCCACAACATTCTATCAAGACTTGAACTTTAAAAAAAAAGTGCTTCTTAGCACAATAGAGCGAGATCGTTTGAACTGGATTTCCCTAAATGTGCACAGAAAAATGTCCCCCCCCCCCCCCCCCCCCCCAAAAAAAACAAAAAAAAAAGACTACTGACTTCAAGCCAATAAGAAAGCAACGCTGTGAAAATAAATGCTGCAAATGTTTGATAAAATAAGAAGTTCGTAGTAATTTCAAACTGTCATTAAATCTATGTTTATGTTTTAACACCAGTTCTGTTGACGTATCTATAAAATCAGCATATATTTTTTTAAACACTTCATTTTAATCATTTGTTACTGAAGAATGTACCTGATGAGATACAGCTAAATATGACAGGCAATAAATCTGTTGTGTGTGTGTCTTCCTTGTTCAAATAATAAAACTGTTTCTACTACCAGCATTTACTATTTTTGGGTGGTGTAAGATGAGGAAGAAGGGGTGTGAGTGCGGGTAGAATGACCAGAAGTCCCGTTTTCATCCGGACAGTCCCCCCCCCCCCCCCCCCCCATTTTTTTTAAATACCAAGGCCGTCTAGTCGGTACCCTAGAGCGGACACAAAAACTAATTGTCCCGTTGTTTTTTTAAAGTATCCAGAAACCATCAGTTGTAAACCCTTTGGCTCGGTACTATGGATAACCAACCCTTCGGCCTTGATTCCATGATAGATACCGTAAATCTTGGAGAAAAATAGCTTTTCTGCCTATCCTTGGGGGTGAACCCAGACCACAAGTGAATCGCCAGTTTTAATGTAAAAGGCCTTCAACGGCTGTTACTAGCTCTGAGGTCACTACACGGTGTTCTTGACCCGGTTGTCAAGAGTGTTTGAGAAATCAAGCCGTTTAAAGACTTCCTACTGCACTCATACACTAACTTGCTGGACTGACAAGCGTGAATCACCATACTTTACTTGTATTCGCCGATGAATTTCTATAGCCCCCCCCCCCCCTCAACCCACCCACCCCTTTTTTTTAACCACTGTTTTAAAAACGAAAACGAATTTAACAGAACGCTGCTCTTCTTTGGTGCATGTCAAAAGTGAAGAGGCCATTATTAATCTGGCATTGTGACGTCACCGTGTTCAGCAGCACCGTAATGCGACGTGCTTAACACTCTTGACATACTTAACCCAAAAATAATTGACAGCTCACAAAATAATAACATGGTTATTATAATCTATTTAACACTTTTAAGGTTTCTACTGCAATTTCTACCACATTTTTAAGGTTTTCATTTGTGGCAATCTCGTGTGAGTGTGTGTGTATGGGTGTGTATGTGCGAGTGTGTGTGTATGCGTATGTGTGTGTGTGTGCGCGCGCGTGTGTGTATGTTTGTATGAGTGTGTGTGTGTGTGTGTGTGTCTCGCCCACAGAGCTTTCGTTATAAATACATTGAGTTAAGTTTGATTTAAGGTCTCCTGTAGCTTACAAAATATGTCTAACCTATCTAATGATGACGCATGTGATAAACCAGATATACTAAAATATGAGTTTTAAATTGTTTGATGAGACCTAAACTTAACAGGCCCAGGAACGAAAACAACAGTAAATTCAACGAATTACTCTTTGCTGATGAGCAGGCTTTGATTGCAGACAGCCATGCATTTGCAACAGTCTGTGATATATTTTATTACTTTTACCAATGGCCACGTCATCCAAAAAATGGAAAGCATCTTATGACAGCAATCGCAAGTATAATGAATGAAGACTGTAAATCAAATGATATAAGAATCAACATCAAAAAGACAGAAGTAATGTCAATAGGAAGAAAGAAGCAGGACTGAAACATAGCATTAGAGCATAGGTATAGAAATAAACTCCACAGGGGAGCAAGTTCAGCAGGGATCTACCAGTCATCAGTAGAAGTTATCCCTCGTCGACAAACGTTTCGGCCCACGACCTCCTAGACGTTTTCAGAGAGTGGGCCCACCTGAGTTCATGAGGCTCAGGGCTGGTTTCCCCGCTGCACGGAATTACCGGATGGTGTTTTATTTTCGGATAGGGACAAGACGGTGATTTCGCAGATGGTACTGTGAGATAAGAAGTCGCCGCGGTAGCATTATTAGAGCAGTCTGCATACCTGGACGATCGAGCAACAAGCTTACGATTGGTTTACTGGACACATGTTGGACTTTCATTAGCAGGTGGCAGAGAAACACTAGGTATATTAAACAGGCATCTAAGTTTAAATATCTTATAACAACTATTCACTGAAGATGGTAAACTGGACGAAGAGATTGTCATCCCACACAGTAAAGCTGGCCAAGTATTGGGACAGCTAGCTCCCCTCTTACAGCATAAAGCAATCCCAATCAGCACACAAAAAACCATCTTATACAAAGCATATTCATTACCATCCTATGCTATCAGTGCCAGACGTGGTCACTCATAACAAAACATTAAAAAAAAATTAGTAACCATTGAAATAAGGTATATGAGAAAGATTGTGGGAGTGACCAGAAGAGATAAAATCAGAAATGAGGTATTACGAGATAAAGTCGGCACAGAACCAGTTCTTAATTACATACAAAGACAACAAATCAAATGGTTTGCCTGCTTGGAAAGAATGCCTTCTGATGCTGTTTCAATAACATAGAGAAACTCTACAGCACTGCCATGTGTCTATGGTCGAGGCTGTCAGAAGAGTACGAAGCAAGACCTTATATCTCCCTCGACACCCGAAGTGGTAAAAGAGGAAGTAAAGAAGTAGAAGAAGAAAATACCTAAACATGACACGTTTAAAGTTCAAGTAATGTTGCTGAAGAAATAATTCAACCAATGCATGTGTAATAGAAATTACCATGATGAAAATAACAAAGATATTGAATGTTGCGGTTAAGTCGTACATGCTTCTCCTTCTTCTCCTCCTCCTAATTCTCATCCACCTACACATCTACATTTTCGATACCTAAAAGAAACTGAGGATTGGTCGGCGAAGTTTTTTGTACCCTGTCCTAAGTGTGAATGTGATACTCCATCCCTCTCTTGAGAGGCAATGAAGCGATTATGGAGGAAATAAAAAAAAAGGGGGAGGGGGTGGTTAGGGTTAATTTATATTATATTATTACAATTGACGCCTTTGCAAATTATGCTTTTCCATGCCGGCTCAGTCCTCCGACACAGCAGCCACTCCAGTGTACCTATACTGACTGTTTCCATGAGAAGTTTGTTGTAGTATGACTTGTCTTTACTTCGAAGACAGAATAGATGTGCTTTATCTAATTTAACTCATCGGTCACGCAATTGTATTGGCGTCAGAGTCAACATTATACCACAATCTGGTCGATTGGGGGCGGAGGGGCGGGGGGCGTGGGGTGTTTTAGGTATCCAGCGATCCCTCTTGGACATAAAAATAGTTTTTTTTTTTTTTTTAAATGTCTTATTCTCCTGGTGATTAATTCACAAACTGATTGTGCCATGTCACTGTCGCTTCTGGCCAATCTTAACAGAGTTTGTGATTTCAACCATCGGTCAAAAGGGGTCGCTACATTTATTTTTCAGGGAATTATCGCCACATCAAGGCAACAGACAGATTTATTATTTTAGGCTGAAGGCAAAATTGGGAAGATTTTCTGCTATACTCCATGCATGTTTTTCTAAGATGTTGTAGTTATAAACGCGGGTTATTTAAGACACCCCTTGATTAATGCTGGGTTCTAGCACGAGAACGTGGCAGACAGTTGCGTCATTTTGTGCTTCAGGCTAAATAGTGAGATTTTCTGCTTGACTGGATGTTTTCCTGCTAGGATATTACCGCTAAAAGTGCAGTTTATTTAAGACATCCCTGGATTCATGTTTAATTATCACTACACGAAAGCAGCAGACGGCTGTGTTATCTTTTTCTGCAGTCAAAACGGGGGATTTTTGCTAGATGACAGGTGTTTTTTGCTGGGATTTTCTTCGATTATAATGCAGGTTATATAAAACAAGGTATTGTGATAGTAAGCAGGTTAGTTGTTCGATGCAGATTGTGTTCTGCAGGGAGGTAGTGTTACATTCTATTCAAAGTGTTGTTGAAAAGGTGTCTGTCATAGTCACTACCAGCTCTTTATTCTCTGTTAAACGTTATTGATGTTAACAAACAAATGAACCCACTTTGTTGGTGACTTAAACATTATGATGAAGTTCATCAATGTAAGGTTTAACTGTTGTCTTAAAATTTGTCAACTCGCGAATTTTCCTGGAACCTTTACTGAAATGAGTAAAATCATAACCCCAAAGATTACCCCTTGAAGTAAGTACTTGGTCAACATATTAGCAAAGTCTCAACATTTTCATACACCTTATACGTCAACTATGGATGTCAATCCGGTTCAAGTATCTTCTTCATACAAAGTATAAACCCAGCAATGACTTGGGTATACAGCAACACCACACACACATACATACTCGGGAATCTTCCAGAATGGTTTCAACATAGTGCCTAAAAATCATCATCAGTCAGCGGGTTACTTACCGAACGTCGCTGTCTTCATGGCAGGCCTGAAAGTCTTTCTTTCTACAGCCAGTTCTCTAGTCCTGTGTGCGTTCATAACTAATGCATCTCCAGTGACTTCTGTCAACTTTAGCCGAGGTCCGCCTCTGTCTGCTTTGCGGAAACTGTACCCTCCATCGCGGTTCTGTCAAAGCCACAGAATACCTCCGCATTTTAGACAGGATGCTGTTTATGAGCCAAATCTTCTGAGTGCTGAGATCATAAATAGGATGTTGGTATTTTTCTACTCATAAAAATGACAATAGTAATGATAGCAAAATGCGCACCGTATAGAACTACACAGTTACACTGTGATTAAACCAAGGTTATTGTTTGTATTATACTGGATGGACAAGCATTTGAAATTAAAAAGAAAAAATATTTTAAGAACCCTATTTTGTTTTAGTTCCGATATGAAAACAGGAAATATTTCTTTCGCTTGCCAGTAGTCATGGGAAGATGTATACACATCAATAAGATCTCCTTATGTGCTTTAGAGAGAATCCTAAAGATGATTCTAAAGATGTTGATCAAATCAAACAGTAGTAGTAGCAGTAGTAGCAGTGGTGGTGGTAGTAGCAACAGCAGCAGTACCAGTAGCAGCTGTAGTAATAGTATCATTAGTAGAAGTTGCAGCAACATTATTAGTCATTGTAGCAATAGAGCCTGCAGCAGCACAAGGAGGAGTATTTGCAGTGGTGGTAGTAGTAGTAGTTGTGGTGGTGATGGTAGTAGTAATAGGTAGGCACATATTGTAGTTTATTATTTATTCCTCTTTATTATCTAATATATACCTGTATTATGTTTTGTTTTCTTCACATTCTGTGTATAAGCTTCTTTTTTTTTCCAGCAAAGAAAAGAATTCAAACAAGGCATGACGACTGCCAATCTATACCTACTGTTGGTGGTTTCTGTAACTGTCGTCTACTGTAGCAAGAATGACAACAGGCAGAAACGATACCTTAGCAACAGCATCATAATTGAAATAACTAACGGAGAGGTACTGGGTCTGAGGGAGAAGATTCAAGGCAGAAATTCTGCAACGATTGACGTGGATGTTTTCCGGGGCATACCATACGCGAAACCTCCTGTTGGGGATCTCAGATTCAAACGACCCCAGCCGTCTGACCGTTGGAACGGGGTGTTCGAAGCAACCAAATTCCCAAATACTTGTATTCAGGTAAGACGGTACATCACACTACTCAGGGAAGCTAAGAAAACCGTCGACATCTGACAGTACACTGACAGTGTAACAGGGAAAGCTTCCTTTTCTTCTTCTTCTTCTTCTTCTTCTTCTTCTTCTTCTTCTTCTTCTTCTTCTTCTTCTTCTTCTTCTTCTTCTTCTTCTTCTTCTTCTTCTTCTTCTTCTTCTTCTTCTTCTTCTTCTTCTTCTTCTTCTTCTTCTTCTTCTTCTTCTTCTTCTTCTTCTTCTTCTTCTTCTTCTTCTTCTTCTTCTTCTTCTTCTTCTTCTTCTTCTTCTTCTTCTTCTTCTTCTTCTTCTTCGTCATCTTCCCCTTTCATGGGCTCTAACTGAAGCGGAAGGTTCTTGTTATTTTACTTTTGATCTTTCGTCTTCTTGCGGAACTTGAGTTTTGTGTGCAAATCCGTTTTACAGATCTGCCTTATTTGCATACAAACTGTGGGTTCCCTGCCTCTTTAGTGAATATAATCCAATTTCGAAGGAAACATCCTTAATTAGTCCCCTTTTACAAAATTCTTGTTGGAAGGCGATGGGACTATTCCTTTTTTTTTCCTCCCCAAAATGGGGCCCCGGAATCCACACGGGGATAACAATAGAAGCAATGTTTTCTATTTACAAATTTGAGCCTCAGGAAAAAAACTAAAAATATTACTTACCTACTTAGTCTCCTCTCTTCTACACTGGTTTGCCAGATAGGTCGCCAGACTTCTTTATCAGCAGTTTTCGTTTTGGCTGTGTTTCATTTCAATCCTCTGTCTGTCAGGGACTGTCGGACCCTGGGTCACGTTGGAGGTCTGGTTTCCTGGTTCTTAGCCTCTGATGCCTGCAATGGTGGCCGATTTTCTCCCATTCTGCATACATGTTCAAACTATCGTAACTGGGACTGATCCACTCGAGTTTATAAGTCCTGGGTTTCAAAACCTTGACGTAATGTCTGACTGTGTCTCTTTTTGTCGCTTGGACCACCTTTCTCATATATCTCATTTCTGAGGCCTGAAGCTGGTTTCTGTGAGCTGTTGTCATTGCCCATGACTCACATCCGTAAGATAAAAAATATTGAAATATTATATTATACTAGCTGTACCCGGCCACGCGTTGCTGTGGCATAGTTTGGCTAAATGGAAATGAAAGAAAATAGAAATCGCACGTGTCTAATACAATCATTGTCTGCTCAGATATAGAGATAGTCTTTGATCCCCACCCCACCCCCCCCCACCACCCCACAACTAAATCCACCTACTACCCTGTCCCTCATCAAATTTAAGTCACTACCCCCCTCCCCTCTTCCACCGACTACTGCTTTCTCCCTCTTCGAAATATTTGAAAATCCTTACCTGGCGATATTTTTTTGTTGCTGTAACTTACATTGACATCCCTGTCCATCTGGACTAAAATGGGAAGCAGGAATTGTAATAGGTAGTGAATGGGGCTAGTGTAATATTTACCACATCATCCTTCAAATACCAGTGCAACTACTAAAATAATGTCACTGCTATCTGTGTTACCATCGGAGTAGACAGAGAGTCGTGAGCCAGAAGATTTGGTTCCGCATGGCTAGTGCTGTCGCCACAGACTGGTCAGGTTAGGATGTATAATTTCACTTGCCGACAGAAGAACGCCATGGTGGTCTTCACATGAGAGCACTATGGTGTAACAGACCAACCACAACTATTACTGCTGCTGCTACTTTAAGTGGGTAAAGCAGTTACTGTGACTTAAAGCTCTCTCAGTAAATAGTTTGCCCCCTCCCCCCCCCCCCCCCCAATTCACCGACAACTCTTTCCCTCATTGAAGTAGTTGGGAGAGAAAAAAAACACTTGAAAAGCAAATGAACACAGGAAAAAAACACCATAATTAGGAAATGAACGCCATGGTAAACAGCACAGCTTAAAATTCCAACGCAGATGAAATAACTGAAAAAAAAAAAATGAAAATCTTTGAAATTTCAGCGTAACCATGCAATCGGAAAGTTTAATAATGCAATCATAAGTATGTGAAATGCTCAAATTTAATTATCAAATGGTTTACCCATTTACTTGTTTTTTTTTTTTTTTTTTTTTTATTAAGGCAACATGGCTAGTGCTGTCACCACGACAGAGCAGATAAGGATATTATTTTAGTCCGGGGTAAAAAAAAAAATTAACTACTGCGTATTCGAACCCAGGTCTCCCGCACAGGAACCCAGTGTTCTAACCATTCGACCAAGCAGCAACTTAATCGGCTGAACGAAAAGAGAACTTAACTATTAGAGATGTGTGTCCCTACTTCTGTGTCCTGATTAAAACACAATTCAAAACCGCAGGCAATTGTTTTCTCGTAGACAGATACTCCAAATATATTAATGAAACGGCACAACAATAGAAATCGCACGTGTCTAACACGGTTAATGAAGTTAATGTCGCAGTCAATGTCTGCGCCGACGTCGAGATAGTCCTTGATTGCCCCCCCCCCCCCCCCCAATCGAAGGTTGCTTGAAAAAAAAACAGAAAATAGAAATCGTGTTTAATATGGTTATTGTAGCAAATATAGAGATAGTCTTGTTTGCTGTACCTCGACCTACTCTATGTATTAGAGAAGGCGTTGGCTGTACGTAACTCGCCGGCGAATGGCGGAAGCCTTGCGTTCTGACTACGGCGGCGCATGAGCAATTACTAACGTGGCTATAATTAGAAATCACTAAAGGTATAAATATTAGTTGCGAATATTATGGCATTAATTGTGGTCACCTATCTCTAACAGTGACAGGTTGAATTTCAAACCACGATGGTTCAAAATCCGGTATCAAAACAAACATATCCTGAAAATTTCAGCTAAATCGGTTCAGTAGTTTCCGAGTCTATAGGGGGCAAACAAACACACAAACATTGATTTTTATATATATAGATATGTCTATACTTGTACAACTGGAATCTAAAAATCTGGTAGACATCTTGTGTTTTCGAGGACAAAGAAAGCTCTGGACTGGACGTCGTTTATTGAACAGTGAGAATGAGGTTAAAGTAAAGGGAAGGATCCCCTTCCACGCCTTTAGGAGCAGTAGGCATATAGGGCTAGACCTGTACTGTATAGTTGGGCACATGTTGGGTGATGTGGCCATCATCCCTCCAGCCGCCTTTGCTTCCCAGGACTTTTACCTGGTACCCATAGAAGGCTAGGTCGACCTGGAAGCCAAGGTTATTTTCCAGACAAGTCCAGCTCCATCAGGATGTAAACCCACCACCTTCCGATCCACAACCGAGCGTCTAGCCGCTACACGACGGCAGCTCCCGCAGAGCTTGATTACTTTTTTCGAAAACCAGTAGCACATGCATTAACGTCCCAAGTAGGGTTACTTTCTTCCAACTCTGTTCAATTGTTACCTAAGCATTCCCAATATCAATCAACTCCCCATACGTTCAAGATTAGTTCAAAGAACGCTAAAGCAAAGATTTCTACTTTATACTTTTTCTCGATTACAGCTACACAGTATATATATATATATATATATATATATATATATATATATATATATATATATATATATATATATATATATATATATATAATATATATGTATGTATGTATATATTTGTGTGGGTTCCGGAGCCCTATTATAGGGAAAACAAGAATAGACCCACGGCCTACCCAAAAGCATGTCGTAAGAGTCGACTAATTGGGAGCTTCATTCGAAGTCGGAGTGCATCTGCCTGAGAGGCAAGGAACCAACAGTCTGCACACAAATGTGTCAGATCTGTAAACGGATGCACAAGCAACACTCAGGTTCTGGAACAGGACTGCAGTCCAGAAGTGGACGAACAACCATAACTTTCCACAAGAGTTTACAGCTGGTGAACGCAAAGAAGAAGAAAAAGATATATATATCATATATATATATAGATATATATATATATATATATATATATATATATATATATATATTTTTTTTTTTTTTTTTTTTTTTTTTAATTTTTTTTATAATGACACTCTTTCTGAAAGACTAACAACCAGTGACTCAGCTAGCCACTGTTCGGACGAGAACCCAAAGGAGTAAATCCAAGAACCCCGCTCAACCGAATGAACGTTAAATTGAGAGATTTTTCGAATTGTTGGATGGAGCAAGGGGAAAGGGGGTGGGGTGGGTTGGTGGGGGGGGGGGGGTTGGTACCCTTTGATGTTATTCTGCTGGCGTCTGTGGGTTTGGCGTTGCGAACGCGCTTCATAACTCTGAAATATCGAGTTAGATTCAGCTGCACGACAACGATGACGTAAAAGATGGAAAGGACAAAGATAGTCACACAGACAACATAACCCACACAACTAGAGAAATTAAAAATGTTTCTTGGCACAAAGAAATCTTACAAATTAAAACAGGCATTGAGAAATTGTAGCCATTACACTTGGCGCATAGAAACCAAGACCTTAGTTATATGCAGGACTGGACTTAGCAGGTTGAACCTGGTCAAAACACCCACCCCTCCACCCCTCCCCCCCCCCCCCACACACACAAAGTTAGGAAGATCAGATAAGAATACTCACCAGCAGTAAAGGGCAGCTAGAACGTTCTTGGTTGATATTGGTTCCCCATATTTGCTTGAGCCACCTTCTAGTGCAGGCATCTTTTACTGAGAGTCGACTGAGGGCTCTATAGGTCAAGTGTGGTCGCAATGAGATCCACGCATACACGACATCATCTAATTGCAGCCATTTTTTTTTTTAAATATAGCGGAATATTTCTTTTGTGCTCAGGTATGCTTGTAGAGGCCTCACACGGCCCGCGGGCCGCCAGCTGAACATGCCTGCTCAAGCGTGGTTTCTCTACTACGAACTAGGGTTTAAAAAAAACCATTGTCCAGGACATCGGACGTATTGGGCACATAGGGCCAGATCTGAATTTTATAGATTAATCGGCCCTTGGTGGGTGATGTGGTTGGCATAAAGCCGGCCGCCTTTGGTTATAGAGGGGTAAGCCTTGTTTAAGTGGATAATTATTATGTGCTGAATAGGAAATATATCTAATCATCATTATCATTGTCATTTATACCATTGTATGTCACATAGGGCTCGCAGTCTATTGCCCCATTCCCTTTTATCCTGTGCAATCTCTTCCATATCATGGATCGAATCCAGTCCGGTATCTTTGGCCTAATACGTTCTTTTGAGGTTTCACTTGAGCATTCTCGCCATTCTTGCCATTTTAGGGACTTTTTGGTGATTTTGTTGTTGTTGTTGTTGTTGTTGTTGCTGCTGCTGGTTTCTTCTCTGGACATGTTTATTATAGAGCTCTCTCCTTTGTCTCATAACTGTTGTTACCAATGGTTGCCCAGTCATTTCTCTTCCTTCTCCCCCCCCCCCTCCCCCCCCCCGACCTCCCTGCCTTTTCGGTTCTTGAATTTACCCCATACAACAAATGTAACACATTTAAAGTAAGTAAGTAAAAAAAGTAAAGGTCCCTTTTCTGCGCCATCAGGCGTATAGGGCATATACGGCTAGACCTTTATTTGTATAGACAAATCGGACAAGATGGGTGATGTGGTCAGCATAACGGCGGTCGCTTTTACTCTCCTGGGACTGCACCTGGTACCCACTCAAGGCTGGGTCGACCTGGGAGCCAAGGTCATTTTTTGAAAAAAGACCGGCTCCGCCAAGGAGCGAACCCACGACCTTCTGATCCGCGGCCGGCGTCTAGCCGCTCGGCCACGGCGACTCCCCAACATTTGAAGTAATATCTGTATAAACATAAACTCCAGAAGAGATTTTTATTTCGGGGGCGGGCGGCCTCAAGACCCCCCCCCCCACCCCCCACTGTACGACCCCCCCCCCCCCCACGACACCCCTGAGGAAAGGAAATTTATTTTGTAAGCAACACACGCAAGGCAAATTGTATAGTAGATACAGAACTAACTCCCAACTCATTTATTTACTCTCATTCCTCCTAATAATGCATTCAGATCTTTTGTCTAGGTACGTGGCTTCGGTTCGATCTTACTCGACAATCCACCACCAACACCGCTGAGCGAGGACTGTCTATACCTGAATATCTGGAGACCCAGATGCCCTGACGCCGGACGGAACATGGCAACTACGCTGTGGGTCCATGGTGGATTCTTCCTAAATGGGTCCACGGCGGAGCCTGTTTACAATGGCGCAGCATTGGCTGCCTTTGAATGTGTGATTGTTGCATCTGTGAATTACAGGTATATCTAACTTCGAATCTCACAGTACCCGTTGCATAGTCACAATTTTCGTCTTGTGCCTGTCCGAGAACATCCTGTAATAAGTGGAGCAGGAGAAGATCAAGGCCTGGGAGTCATGACCCAGGTTGGCCCACCCTCTGAAATTGTCTAGGAGTTCGTGGGCCGAAACAATTGTTGATGAGGGATCACTTCTACTGATGATTGGTAGACTCCTGATGTACATGATCCCCCGCGGAGTTCTTCTTATTATTAGCTGACTGACTGAGAAGAAGTACATTTAATATATGCAATGGAGCAATGGCCTGGAAATACAATGCTCTAACTGCCGAAGACTTCTTACGCGAGCGGGCCTGCTGGTGATGCTCGTCATCTTCATGGGCTGGGATTTCCACACCGACCGATAACACAGTGTAATCTATCGTCTGGAAAGACGGAGAGCTGACTGAACAACTTACTAAACAACTGATTAAACAACTGGCTAAACAACTGACTGAACAACTGGCTGAACAACTGACTGAACAACTGACTGAACAACTGACCGAGCAACTGACTGAACAACTGACGGAACAACTGACTGAACAACTGTCTGAACAACTGACTGAACAAACTGAACAACTGGTTGAACAACTGATTGAACAACTGACTGAACAACTGGTTGAACAACTGACTGAACAACTGACTGAACAACTGACTGAACAACTGACTGAACAACTGACTAAACAACTGACTGAACAACTAAATAAACAACTGACTAAACAACTGACTTCTTCCTCTTCTTCACGGTCACTGCCAGCAAACTCAGCTGGACATTTTGGCTGTTGGTCCACTTCTGGACTTAAGTCTTGTTCTAGAACTCGAGTTTTGCGTACACATCCGTTTTACAGATCTGACCTATTTGTATGCGGACTGCTGGTTTGTGGCCCCTCTGCACTGCGACTTCTTAAGAACTGACTGGCTGGCGGATGTCTCTCCTAAGGGCTGCAGACCTGTAGTTTGACTGCGTAGTGACCCGACGAACCGCATCTTGAAATACAGTGCAACATTACAAAACCTATACCACCCGTTCAATCTTCTAAGAATGTATAATTATGACAGCAGTAGCGACTTTTCCAAGCATTACGCTTGTGTAATCTATGATACCAGGCGGGAAAGGCAACAATTAAATTTATCGAAGTGGGTACAAGTGCCAGCAGAGTGCTGTAAATCTGCAGACATGACCCGACTGCAAGAAGCAGGTAGAAAGATAATCAGGTCATTTCAGTGTCCACGTCATAGCAAACGGGTCACACCATAGTTGCTCTGTTCCTGTGCCAATGAAAACCAAGCAGGATTTCCATCATTATCTCTTGTGGAGAAATTGACACGAACTGCCCTCTCAGCATATCCAATAGCACATACGCATTAAATGAATAAAGCAGCTGCCAGAAGTGATCACACAAACAGTCTGACACTAGAAATGCAGTTCATCTTCGATGGAAGCATCGATTACAACAGATCATTAGTTGCACACTCTATTTATCATATAACGCACCACCGTTCTGTGGCCACAGGCCACTCGCCATTTTCCAAATCTACAGCTCACAACACAAACCACGCTGGTCATAGTCGAAAAACATTTCAAATGAAACCCGCCGCTCACAGTGTCGCACCATTTACGAAGACACAGAACTGCACGTTTAAAGGGGTGTTGACAGATAAGAAAGAACTCTAAGCAGAGAGCAAAGAAAGAATAAGAAACCAAAACAGAACTGGCTTAAACAACCTCTACAAGCTCCGGTATGTTAGTGAAGAGGGGATCCGAGCACTTATGGAGCACTTAATTCGATGGACAATGAGGGGGATATGTCAACTTAATAGCTATTGAAACTTGGTTACATACGCAGGTGAATTATGTGTGTGTATGTATGTGGAAATTGTCTGATTGTCGGTTTTTCTTCGTTTCACCGACATTCAGTTTTTAGATGCATACTCATCATATGTAATTCGTGTCTTCCTACAATACAATGTTCTTTTCAGACTGGGGTCTTTTGGATTCATGTATACAGCTTCTGAAGAAATTCCGGGAAATATGGGTCTACTGGACGTGACCCTGGCCTTGAAGTGGGTCAAGGACAATGTGGACAATTTTGGGGGAAACCCCCGAAAAATTACCATATTTGGCCAAAGCTCCGGAGCTGCAATGGTGTCTATGTTGCTATTGTCTCTGTTACCACGTGATCTGTTTAACAATGCTATCCTCCAGGTAAAGTTGTGTTAATTTTTTAAAATTGTTATTGTATTTATTATCTCCTTGTGTGGGCTTTGGGGCCCTATTTTAGGGAATAGGTAGTTAGACACATAGTTCCTTACGAGCGCTTGCTGAGTGAGCGATTGGAGAGACCGTATTACTTCACCAGGCAAACCCTTCACTAACCATCTCGCTAAAGCACTGCTCAATGACGTGCATACCTGAAGATAAGCTCGGGTTTGAAACACTCTTTGCACAATGTTCTTTCTTGGAAAAAAGGGCAACAAGCTAAAAAGAGGCAAATCATGGCTTAGTAGGGCAGAGGACGATATCATACAGGTCTGCAGTATTTCAGACATCAACCTTGGCGAAGAATGGATACCTGTGCCCCAGGTGCTCAACTGCACCTTTTCCTTTGTTGCCAGTTCAGATGAGACGGATGCGGATGTACTGATCTACACAGATGGGTCCGTTATACGAGGACAAAAAAGTGCATTGGCATTTACTGAGTGCTCTGCAGGTAGAACAGTTCAGGAGGCCAGTAGTGCTTTCAGTATGACTACTAGCAGGATGACATTGGGAGGTGACGGCGGTAAGAGGAGCTTTTATGTGGCTAGCATCGTAGAGCTGTTATCACGGGTGTGTGCTGAGTGATTCCATGCGTATGATCTGGCGGGTCGAGGCAGGCTTTGTATGCAGACCGTGGATCGTGTCATTGCAAAACTCCACTGTGCCTAAAATTACCTTCATTCCAGAGCATGCGGGTGTCGCTGGCAATGAAAGAGTGACAGATTAGCCGGTTCTGCTTTAGTTACAGTAGGCCGGCCCGTGGATCATGTTAACGCCATTAGAGAGGTAGGACGTTTGGAGGATTTAGGGAGCAGCACATTCATATCTTTGCTAAGAGTGCAAAAATTGGGAGAAAGATTGGCACAGCCAGGCATTAGAAACACACCGGACGCACACAAAGTCTTGTCAGCCAACATAGGACTGGAGTAATCAATCGCGGGATGCTGATGTATATGCTGAAGGGGGAATCTGAGCACCTATGGACTATGGATATATATATACTCTATATGCTCCAGGAATTCGTAGGCCCCCCCCCCCCCAACAGTGAGATGATAAATATTTTCGCCAGATTATTAGACATACAATTCCTACGCAAATCATACTGCGTGGAAACGATCAAAGCAGGCGAACAAAAAGATAAAGAGCAGTTTAACTGGGAGGGTAACATCAAGAGCTAGCGAACAGCAGTTTGAGAGAGCGAACAAGGGCGAAACAAGACGCTCAGAGAGCCATCGCATACAATATATGAAGACAGTATCTGATTAGTTGGTAGACTGGGTGGGGTATTATAATTTTTTTTTTCTTACTTTGTTATTTTGTTTCCACAGAGCAGCAATCCGTTATTCAAATTCTTCTACCAAAGCAACAAGTCGGCACTCTCTGCTGCTAACAAACTGGCAACCAGTGTGAACTGTGGCTCACTGGATTCGCCTACGGCTGTTCAGTGTCTTAGACAGGTAAGTCGAATGTATTGTCAATTGTAATTCGTCAGCTTTTCTGTGTTGTCTTTTCATTACCTGAGCCAGTTTGTCGAGTCCCCAGTGTTAATATATATGCGTCAACGATTAGTAAAATATTCAATGATTTTAATTAAAGTGTGCTCAGAATGGAAGGAATTATAGGCTCTCCTCCGAACTTGTCCCCATATTATGGTGGCCAAACAAATACCCTAACAGGACCTCAGTCGTGTGTAAAAGGCGGACTTCCTTCGACGAACACATCGCGGCAAAACTAGGATTACTGTCCGTTGACAATGTCGAGAAACGCAACAATACACAAGATAATAGCGACATGGCGGGGGGACCACGCGCTCCGACGCAGGTTAGCGATAGTGTTCGTCCGATTAAACTCACCGCCGAATGTATCCCCCGCGCCACTACGCGCGGCGCGGATGGGGGGAGGGAGGGGCTAAACTAGATGGCTGAGACTCACGAGCAGCAGCTACCGCATCTCCTGCAACTTCCTCCAATTTATTTGCTCGTGAGTCACAACCATCTAGTTTAGCCCCTTCCCCCCCTCCCCCCCCCCCAAAAAAAAATCTTATACAAAGTATATTCATTTCCACCCTCTGCTATCAGTGGCACTCATTTTAAAGAAAGGTACACACAAACCGTGGCTAAGGCGTTGCGAGTCCGACTCGTAAGCCAGCATACCGCGATCGAAACCCACTGCAGGCTGCGTGGATTTTTGTCGTGGTATGGGACGTCGCAGGTCGACCTAGCCTAAAATGGGTACCAGGATGGGCTGTCCTGGGAAAGTAAAGACAGTCGGCGTAATGCTGACTACATTACCCACAGAGTACTGATGGTCTGTAAAAATATGGGACGCTCTGCCCATATGCCCGATGCGCCGAAAGGCGTAAAAAGGGATCTTTACTTTACTTTACTTACACACAAACATCTCATAGAGTGGCATCCAGTCAACGAAAGAATTGTGACAGCCCGATTCAATGAGAAACATGCCAAACTTACAATCATCCAATGCTACGCACCGCTTAATGAAGCTGAAGGCGAAGATAAAGAAACATTCTTAAAGAGATTGCAGGAGGTAGTAGATAAAATACCAGCCCATCATGTTCTGTGCATTATGGAAGATTTCAATTCAAAAGTTGGAAGCAACGGAGAAAGACTGAGCTACTTCTGCACAGCGAATAGACTTGTTATAGGAGGAACACTATTTCCTCACAAGAACATACACAAGATTACATGGATATCCCCACTTGGAAGAGAGGTAAACCAGATTCACCGTTTCATTGTGAACAGAAAATGTCGTGGCTCCCTACTCGACTTGCGTGTCAAAAGAAGAGCAGATGTGTGTAGCGATCATCACCTCGTAGCTGTTCTGCTACAAATAAGACTCAAGAAAGCTTATACAAAAGCTAAGACCCAAAAAAGCACGCTACAGCGTCAATCTATTTATGAGAAAAAGAAAAAAAACATTGAGATTTAATTTATAATGGAAATCAAGGATGGGTTTCAAACCCTATCAGTTGACCCATACACTCCAATTACAATCAACATACAAAACAGATGAAACCAGATCAAAGAAACATAAAACAACCAGCAACAACATATTAGGAGCCAGGACACGACACCACAAAGAACGGATACGCAGTCAAACCATGGATTATATTACCAGCGAATAAGGGACAAAAAAGCCTAATAAATCACAATAAATCACAACGTCAGAAAGACAAACTAATGTTAGAATAAAACGAATTAAATCAAATGGTAAAGAAAAGTGCCAGAACTGACAAGAGGAGATTTGTGGAAAATCTAGCAGAAACAGCCACGGGCGCCCGCAGAAGATTTTCTAGAAAAGGGGGGGGGGAGGGGGGGGGGGAATATTTTTAGTAATGGTTTAATGGATTTTTAATTTACTGTAGCGTATTTGTATTTTTTTTTTTTAAACACAATGTATGTAACAAATAATATTACAACATAAATTTAAAATAAAATTTATTCTTTTAACAAGAACTGGAGTCGTCTGTTATCGCTACCATACATAGTTACAATTTTGTCCATAAAGTCTTTTTTATTGCAGTTCACTTTGTCTCTGTGTACGCTTAACATGCACAATCCAGACAGACGTTCATCTGACATTGTAGATCTAAGCCATGTTTTTACACGACGTAATGTGCTGAACGATCGCTCCACCGTACATGTTGTTGCTGGTAATGTTAGCAAAACTAGTAAGGCATACCTGACACTCGGATAAAACTTTGTAAAAGGTAACAAGTCGATGAAATCTTGGCTACTTTTGTATTCTCGCGTTTTCCAAAAATGAAACCAACTCAAGGCTTCAGTTTCAAAATTATTAATGTGGTATACCTGATTAATAGTAGACATTATATCCTTAAACTGTGGACGATTCAGTTTGCACAATTTCGAAGGATGTAGCAACGCTAAGTTAAATTGTGCACTGTTGGCTTCAGAAAATCGACTCTCCATTTAGTTAATTAGAGAATCTGAGTATGGAATGTAAACTGTTTGTCTGAAGTACTCTTCAACACTTATGGTTCCCGGATTACTTCGATGCTTTTGTCGTCCACACTGACTTGGGATAATCAGTTCAATATCCACTTTCTGTGCCAGTTGTACTGTTTTCTCAAAAATATCCCTGAAATAGTTATCGGAATCACCTCGGTGAAGTTTATTACATTGAGCAGGTTTTGAACTTGCAGTTGGACTTCTGGAAGATCAACTTGAACAGCTTGAAGAGCCTGAGTAACTGGATCCAGTATGGCAGAGTACTGCGAAATAATATTGAGATAAAAAAAAAAACGTGCTGGACTTTAATGAACAATATAACTGTTGTGCAGCCTGTCGTGTATTCCCACTTGCATGCAATGAAAATTCTTCCAGTTGACAATAAATATCTTCAAATTTAGTGGAACAAATCCGAATACTGTTATACTTGCTTGTCCATCTTGTCTCACACAGAAGAGGAATATTTGGGACAGAGGACCTCTTTTTTGGGCTTTCGCGTAAAAATGTAATAATTGCTTTGATAGTACCAATAGTTTTTCGTATAACTGCAACATTATTAAGATCATTTACAACGAGATTTAGTCTATGCGAGGCACAGTGAACAAAGGCAGCATTGGGGTAAATACTTCGAATTTTTCGCCTGAACACCATTTTTTTTCCGGCTATTGTCGAGCAACCATCATAACCTTGACCCAGCAGATTATTAAGGAGAAGACCAAATGTTTTGCAATGTTGAATAATACAATCAGATATCGTGGCGGCGTCCATACCTTTCAGGGGAGAAAATCTAAGGAATTCCTCACGAATCATAGCCTTCTCACTAAACGTATCTACAAACCGGACTCTCAGTGATAACTGTTCTGTTCCTAAGATATCTGCTGCTTCATCGGCTATGATCAGGAATTCAACAGCATTGTTAGCAGCCCTTACAATGTCTTCTCGCAGAGCTTGTTCAGACAAATTGATCAAATCATTCTGCGTTCGGTGTGATGTGTAGCGTGCATTTCCAGCAGCTGTATCAAAATAGTTTTGTAAAATACTGTCTCCTCCCTCAATTCGATACGCATAAAGTTGTTCGACATTTCCTTTGGTGCTATCTTTCCTACGAATTGCCAAATGATTTGTTCCGCAAAATAAGGTTGTTGAAATAATAGGATACATTTTCTTGCTGTTTTCTTCAAAGTTTGTTTTACAGAATTATCTATCTGATAAATAATATCCTTATTTGGATCTCTAATGGTTGACGCGAAGTATTCATCATCTTGTTGAGACCCACGATGCCATGCTGAGCTGGTATGGTTTCTGGCACATTCGTTAAAATATTTTTACTTTGTACAAGGAGTAGTAATGAAGGCACTTTGAATTCCTCTTTGAACTGGTTGCGGAAATAAAACACAGAAAATGCAAAAAGCACCTTTTAACCTAGGTGAAAATGATAACCATTGAGTATACTGGGTTAGCCAAGATTCCCTGAAACAACGCTTTCTACTTCCTGATATGTCGCCTTCAAAATCATATGAAATTAAAATAGATGATTTATTGTTTCTAATACTTTTTCTAATACACAAAAATACACCCGCGTGTGTATACTCAGTGATTCAATGAGTATGATCCGGAGGGTTCAGGCAGGTTCAGTGCGAAGACAATGGCTTGAATCATTACAGAAGTCCACTGTGCGTGGAGTCACCTTTATTTTTGTTCCGGGACACGCAGGAGTCGATGGAAATGAAAGAGCTGACAGGTTGGCTGGATCCGCTATCACTACCGACGGTCAGCCTATGGATCATGCTGATATTATCAATGCCCTCCGAGAAATGGGAAGGATAGAGGACTTTGGTGGCAGTGAATCCACATCACTCGCCAGAATGGCAGACTTGGGAATTAAGATCGGCACAGCAAAAAACGAGACGCACACCAGACACGCCAGAAGACTTGTTAATCAACATAGAACTGGTACTGTTAGCCATCGGGCGTTGGGGTTCATACTGAGGGGAGGATCTGAGCACCTATGGACATGTCCGGAGTGCAATGAGGATAACCCAACTAACTAACTACCTAACTAACTAACTAACTAACTAACTAACTAACTAATACTTTTTTGGCGGCGACGTGCGTGGAAGATGGAATTGACTAGAATTTTGATATCAGAAGGTCCCACGCCCGTCGGCCAAATTTACCTTTTGCGGTTGACATTAAGGATAGCATGTAATATAGTTAATGTATGGTAAGGTCTAGTAATACTCACGGCTCGATTCACAAGTTTATTTATATAAAGATTACAGGAGTATTTGCTTACGTAAATACAATACGACGCGCGGAGTTTACGGGACGCGGCACTTGCTTCAGACGGCAGGGAAAGAATGACTATTTTCAATCAATCCGGGGGGAAGGGGGGGGGGGCCTCCTGCGGGCGCCCATGGAAACAGCAGAAAAGACTGCACATGATCTACAAACCCTTCACAAAATCACCCAACCAATTTGCGGAAGCATAAATAATTACCACAGCATGCACATCAGAGGTAACCAAGGCAAACTGCTTACCACAGAATACTAACAAAACATGCAGTTGACTAAACACTTCTCTAATCTCCTCAATAGACCTGATCATGAAGATCCCGCAGATATTCAGCCAGTCAGCCTCTCAGAACCTTGACATTAATATCAAACCACTGCAGGCTGCGTGGATTTTTGTCGTGGTATGGGACGTCGCAGGTCGACCCAGCCTAAAATGGGTACCAGGATGGGCTGTCCTGGGAAAGTAAAGACAGCCGGCGTAATGCTGACCACATTACCCACAGAGTGCTAATGGTCTGTAAAAATATGGGACGCTCTGTCCATATGCCCGATGCGCCGATAGGCGTGAAAAGGGATCTTTACTTTTTTTTTACTTACCAAGCAAACAAGAGATCCTTTTAAAAAAAAAAAGCGCCAAGCAAAGACGAACTGCCAGCAGAACTTCTTAAAGTAGATCCCAACACAATTCACGAATGTTTTAGAGAAAGAATGACTGGACTGAAGAAACAATAGTCCAACCCCCACCCCCTTTTTTTTTCCTCTCGCCCTGGGGAGATTTAACAGGCTGCAATAACTGGAGTGGAATTACTGTGCTGTCAATACCAAGCAAATGTGTGTGTGTGCAACATCATCATAATGCGGCTCGAAAAGTGAGTAGTTGCTAAATGCCTACGGGTAGAACAAGCGGGATGCGGAACAAATAAAAGAGCAGCTGAGCATATCTTCACCCTACGAAACATCTTAGAACAATGCAATGCAGAGAAGTATACATATTAATTAATGTTGTGAACTTCGAGAAAGCTTTTTACAGCGTCCGTAGAGACAGTCTCTGAAAAATATTACAATATCACTGCAACTAATCACGCCCATGTGGGATGCAATTTTTTGCACTACCCTGGCTCTTGCCAGGGTCCGCAATATACCCCGGCAGTGAATTTGGTCCAATGACAGAACGCGATTTCAGGGACCTCTTCACGGGTGATCCTCCTCCACACGGTGGCACTTTGTGTCATCGGGTGTTTATTGCTAGTGTGACGTCCTAGTGGGGCAAAATGTACTACTACTATTACGACATTGTGGAATCTCAGAAAAGATAGTATAAACAATTGCTCTTTTCTAAAAAGACATTTCTTGCAGACTAAAAAAAATTACAACACACCTTTTCCCGTTAAGATAGGTGTTAGGCAAGGATGTGTTATGTCATCCCTCCTCTTTAACCTTGTGATTGATTGGATACTAAAGAACACAGTAGACAAGACATCGAGAAGCAAACAATGGACTCCTTTTACCATGCTCGAGGACCTTAATTCTGCGGATGATATAGCCCTCCTATTACATAAACATGAACATATACAAGAGAAAAGTAACAGGCTACACAGCATAGCAGAAATGGTGGGACAGAATAAATACAAGGAAAACTAAGATCATGACAAAAGTCCAAACCAGCAACCAATGACCATACATAACCAATCATTCAAAAATTTAGAACCGTCCACATGTCTTGTGAGAGCGGGAGAGATAGAGGAAGACATTCAGTCATGCTTGAACAAATCTATAGCCACTTTTAGAAGAATGAGGCAAATCTGGAAATCCAAAAGTTACTGCAGAGGAACAAAACTCCGACTCTGCAAGAGCATCATTTTGCCAATTCTTCTGTAAAGAGCAGAATACTGGAGAATGTCCAAAAAGGATGCGCACAGCTATCCACCATTTAACACACATGTCTACGTAGAATTATTAAAATTTTCTGGCCAGATACAATCTCAAACACTAAACTTCTTCTAGTCAAAAACCAAGAAACTCTAGACAGTAATAACAAAGAGAAGATGGAAATGGCTTGACCAAGTCATGAGAATAAATCCTGATATACCTGCCATGTGACCATGTTCCAATTATAGAAAAGATTAAAATAAAACTAAAGATTAGAAAACACCACAGAACATCAAGTTAAATTTAGGAATTCTTAGAACGGATAAAAAAATTCAGGAATAGTACAACGTCACTGTACAAAATCGGAATAATGCAATGCAAATTATACAGACTATTGATGAACAGTGGGATATGTTGCGTGAATCAATTAAGCAGACATCAAAAAAGACAATCCCACCAACCCATAGAGTAGCAAAAAAGAAATGGATGTCTCGCGAAATTCTGCATTTGATGGATGAAAGAAGGAAGAAAAGGAATGATAAAGAAGAATACTCTAGAATACAAGAAGAAATAGTAAATAATGAAAAGTGGCTAAAGAAGCCTGGCTGAATCAAATGTTTACAGAGATTGGGGAAAATCACAGGAAAGACTCACATTCCATGTACCAACAGATAAATATGTTAACAGGAAAGATGACACGTAACAGCACTGGATGTTTGAAATCAAAAGATGGCGACCTATTGATGGGACATAGTAATATAATTAACAGATGGACAGAGTATATAGGGGAATTGTATGATGATAATAGACCAGACGTAGAACTGCAGACCAACAATGATGGTCCACCAATAATGACTGCAGAAGTTGAGGATACAATACATCATATTAAGAAAGGAAAATCACCCGGGCCATCTCACTGGAAGAAATCGAAGCACTGGGAAATTTTGGAAGTGAAATAATAACTAAACTTTTAAATTATATTTATAATAGTGGGTATATTCCAAATGACCTTATAAAATCCATATTTATAGCTCTGTCAGAGAAACCAGGCACTTTAAAATGTGAAGATCATCGCACAGCAAGTCCTATGAGTCACAAGACTAAGATTTTACTAAGAATAATTATGAGAAGAACCAGAAATCAGCGATGACAATGTGGATTTTTCGAAGGTAAAGTTACAAACAGTGCCATATACATTTAAGGACATTGTCAGAAAGAGCTTTAGAAGTAAAGACTGATTTGTACTTATGCTTCATAGACTATACAAAAGCATTTTACTGTGAAGCATGAAGAAGTAATCAAACTGTTAGAAAAATTAAACATTGATGGAAAAGATCTACGAATAATAAAGAATATTGAAATGCCCGGAATTGTGGTTGGTGGGCACAATATAGACAATTTACATTATGCTGACCTCTACACCTCAAGGTAGAAGAGGAGCGACTAAGTAAAGTAAAGTAAGTACGTTATGCCGATGACACAGTCTTGATAGCAACAAGTCAGGGGGAAAAACTACAGGAAATGATAGACATTGTGGTGTTAGAAAGTGGAAGAATTAGCCTCCGTTTTAATAATGGAAAGACAGAGGTAATGGTGGTATTAAAGAAACCAATTATTCCTAAATGAGTAATAAAAGTCGATGGTGTTATTTTGGTACAAGTACATAAATTTAATTATCTGGGCACATACATGGATAACATCAGATGGAAGATGCATTACTGAGATAAGAAACAGAATAGAATTGGCAAAAACTGCATTTTATAAAATGAAGAACATCTTATGCAATATATTTTTGTCACTGAGAGTTAGAAAAGAATTCTTGCTTGCTACATACATCACAGATGGCTGTGAGTCCTGGACAATCGGTAGGCAGGCCAAACAATTTCTTGAGGCCTCAGAGATGTGGTTTTACAGAAGGTTGCTTAAAATACTTTGGACAGCCAAAAAGAGCAACCAAGAAGTTTTGAAAGTGGCGGGAGCCTGAAGACAACTTATCACAGACATCAGAAGGGGATTGTCATCATTTTATCAATTTTCGGCCATGTTATGAGAAGAGGGGAAAAAGAACATGTTGTGACCACTGGAAAGATCAGTGGAAGGAGGGATAGAGGAAGACAACGAGGGAAGGTTCTTGACAGTCTTGTTGCATGGCATGGAGGTGTGTCAGCACACGAACTGATACAGGCTGCAGGAGATCGCAGTTTGTTGAGAGGCATGATCGCCCACGCCAGTCGGCGACGCACCTCACGATGATCATGATACCTGCCAAAACAGCTCTCCTTTGGACACCAGGTGTGAAAAGAAAAAAGGGAGCACCCAAAATAAACATGGAGACGAATGATAGAAAGTGAACCAAGTGCTGCATCTATGAAAAACTGCACTGAGGATTGAACAAGACAGGAAAGCATGGAAAGTCATGTCTGAAGCCTCATGTGCCAATAGGCATAAAGAGAACTGACTGATCAACACGGTGTCATTAGCGCAACGATCAATACAGTGTCATTAGCACAACGATCAATACGGTGACATGAGCACAACTATCAATACAGTGTCATTAACACAACGATCATTACAGTGTCACGAGCACAACGATCAATACGGTGTCATTAGCGCAACGATCATTACGGTATCATGAGCACAACAATCAATACGGTGTCATTAACACAACGATCATTACGGTGTTATTAGCACAACGATCAATACGGCGTCATTAGCACAACGATCAATACGGTGTCATTAGCACTACGATCAATACGGTGTCATTAATACAACGATCGTTACGGTGTCATTAGCACAAAGATCAATACGCTGTCTTGAGCACAACGATCAATACGGTGTCATTAGCACAAAGATCAATACCTTGTCATTAGCACAACGATCAATACAGTGTCATTAGCACAACGATCAATACCTTGTCATTAGCACAACGATCAATACAGTGTCATTAGCACAACGATCAATACGGTGTCATTAGCACAAAGATCAATACCTTGTCATTAGCACAACGATCAATACAGTGTCATTAGCACAACGATCAATACGGTGTCATTAGCACAAGGTAAATTGATTGTATAATTACCACCAACTACAACTCCTGGTATGTTCAGTTTTGACCTCATTAAATAATCACTGTATAATTAAAATAAATTAGGCCTGGCGTATGCCCTTCCTTAGTATCTGAAATGTTCCTAAATAAATGTTAATTCTCAAAGCTGCTGCTTGTTGCGAACACATATTCTTCATTTTTTTTTTAATGAATTCACATAGCTGCTGCTTACTGTAGTAATGTTCTTTATTATTCTTAGATTGGTATTTACTTTTTTTCTGATAGTGTGATTATTTTCTTATAGTTCAAAGTCTCAAATTCTTTCGTATAGTCCTCGAAGCATCAGTGCAGATTTGTTTTACTTCTCTTATAGGATTCACACCATTGTAATAAAGTTTGTATATTATACGTTTTAGATCAGATGTGCAGGTGTGAATTAGTTAAGTGAATGTACAGGTTTAGCCGTACCGGGCTCATCGCCAGACCTTGGTTATTAGACCTGTTTGGCTATCGCCTATTTCAGTGTAAAATTACTGGTGATTTTCTTTTGCAAACAAAATAGGTCAATGCCACAGAACTTGCTCAGAGTCACGTTTCGCTGGCCGCCACAGATGCTACCTACTCTATGGCACCAGTGAATGACGGTTATTTCCTAACAAAAGACCCAAGGGACAGCTTCCGCTTGGGAGGTGAGCTAGTACACAGTGTTGGTTATTATTTCTTTCTTGTTCCTACTTCCCTTTCTTCTTCTTCTTCTTCTTCTTCTTCTTCTTCTTCTTCTTCTTCTTCTTCTTCTTCTTCTTCTTCTTCTTCTTCTTCTTCTTCTTCTTCTTCTTCTTCTTTTTTTTTTTCTTCTTCTTCTTCTTCTTCTTCTTCTTCTTCTTCTTCTTCTTCTTCTTCTTCTTCTTCTTCTTCTTCTTCTTCTTCTTCTTCTTCTTCTTCTTCTTCTTCTTCTTCTTCTTCTTCTTCTTCTTCTTCTTCTTCTTTTTCTTCTTTTTCTTCTTTTCCTCCTCCTCCTTCTTCTTCTAATTATTCTGCTTCTTCTTCTTGTTTTCTCTTTTTCTTCTTCTTTTTATTATTCTTCTTAATATTATTTTGTTGCTGCTGGTTCTACTTCTTGTTCTGCTTCTTCTTCTTTTTCGTGTTTATGTTTCGAAAACGGCGGAACGTCCTAGTTGTTTGTCCAAGTGGTTCATATCTAGGCTGCAAATCCGCGCCTGTTGATCCAACCCATTCGTTGTCTGAAAAACCCTAACTGGTCAACTTTAACGACATACTTGTCATGTGTAGTAAGCACCTCCTCCCTCCCCCCCAACCCCCCCCCCCCCCCCAACCCCGCGGCTCTTTCCTCCACCGCAATAGGATCCTGAAAGGCACATAGGGACGAACTGTTAGACGAAGTGGTAGATAACTGTAATTCTGTGTTATGTTCCTACAGAGGTCAAGCGCTGCAGTATTTTGACTGGAACGACCAAAGATGAAGGAACATTTGTTCTCCAACAAGTGATGCCTATAGAGTATAATTTTAATATAACAAATCCACCAGTCTTGAACGATCAGTAAGTATACGATTACCCTGTAACTCTATGAGTATTGATCAGTGCAAAATAGTTGATCTAAGTATAGTTTATATTGTTGTTTGTCCATCACCAACGATAAGGACCACTTTTCATCCAGCTTAGTAATAAACAATAATTAGGAGGATCACCCGTGGAGAGGTCCTGGAAATCCCGCTCAACCGTTATATAAGGGCCTCCGGCAACTGCCAGGGTGGGGCTTCAAAATAACGAAAAATTGCATCCCACAAAGGAACAACTTATATGATGAATATTTTAATCACCACGGAGACATTGTAATAATGTAGGAACAGTTATTGTAGGTAGGTAAGGTAAGTGGTACCCCACCAGGAAATCGCACAAGCGATAATTACCCGGTGACACAAAGTACCACCATGCGGATGAGGATCACCCGTGGAGAGGTCCCGGAAGCCCCGTTCTGCCATTAGGCCATATTTAGGGCCCCTGGCAAAAGCCAGGGGGACGCTTCAAAATAACGAAAAATTTTTAAATGAGTGAAGCGCTGTATTTAAATTACAACAGAAACTAATGTATACTATAAATCACAAATCCTTTCTGTGTTTCGTGTGTTTATTATGATTGGGTGTTAACTCCTCCCAAATAGTGTTCAACATACGGGTTAAATTTTCATTTGTCGTTATGACTACAACATTTAATTTAACAGTCACATTTCAGGCCAAGGTTATTGTGCATTTCTTTATTTATTGCCACAATCAGTAAAAGTAAACATTAGCTAGAGTTATATCCCTTTGAATATTTTCTCGCCTATTACTTTCCTTAAACAAAATAATTTTTAAATTAGATTTCGGTGTTATCTGGCTTGAAAACACATGTCTATATGTTTCTAAGTCAATATATTTGTCTGTCTCTCAAACTGTTAAATACAGGGAATGCCTCGGGTGCGATTTAAAGGCAATGATTAAAGATGCGGCAGCGTTGGAAAAAAAATGAAGTAGAAGACAAGATATTAAAAACAGGGTTTTAGTTAGAACTCTATTTCCACTAGGTCTACATTGGGGCTAATTAAAATAAGGGAGAGAACAGCAGAATAAGACATTCTTTCACCATCCCGGGGGACACCGGACTATTAAATCTAGTCAATAATAAAACTGGAAACGTGTGAAGCGGACTTATGTTCAAGTATTAGGCTTCATCGTCATAATGTGTATACAACAAACATCTATCTGGTAAAACTTAAACGCTCACTTGCTGGTATAGAGACTGTTACGTGAGTACTATTCAGGCATTGCTCTGTCACAAACTCCCTCTTCTCATCTTTTTTCTTTTTATTATTCTACTCGTTCTCCCCCTCTCCTCCTCCTCCTCCTCCTCCTCCTTCTTCTTCTTCTTCTTCTTCTTCTTCTTCTTCTTCTTCTTCTTCTTCTTCTTCTTCTTCTTCTTCTTCTTCTTCTTCCTCTTCTTCTTCTTTTCCTCCTCCTCTTCCTCCTCCTTTTTTTTTCTTCTTCTTCTTCTTCTTCTTTTTTTTCCTTCTTCTTCTTCTTCTTCTTCTTCTTCTTCTTCTTCTTCTCTTCTTCTTCTTCTTCTTCTTTCTTCTTCTTCTTCTTCTTCTCTTCTTCTTCTTCTTTTTCTTTTTTTCTTCTTCTTCTTTTCTTCTTCTTCTTCTTCTTCTTCTTCTTCTTCTTCTTCTTCTTCTTCTTCTTCTTCTTCTTCTTCTTCTTCTTCTTCTTCTTCTTCTTCTTCTTCTTCTTCTTCTTCTTCTTCTTCTTCTTCTTCTTTTTTCTTCTTCTTCTTTTTTCTTCTTCTTCTTCTTCTTTTTCTTCTTCTTCCTCTTCTTCTTCTTCTTTTTCTTCTTCTTTTACTTTTTCTTCTGTTTCTTCATCATCATCATCATCATCATCTATTCCTACTCCTCTTCCTTGTCCTCGTATTCTTTTCCTCTTTTTGCTCTTCATCTTCTTCTTCTTCCTCTTTCTCTTCATTTTTGCCTCTTCTTTTGCTTCTTCTTTCCTTCTTCTACATTAGACGGGGGGACAGCGGCCAATATCTCACCTCCTCCATACCACTTCTGAGACACGTATTGTAACTCATTTCAAGCTGCTCCATCCTGTTAACGGCTCAACCGCATACCTACAGAGCTGGCAATCCGGCATGTTATTCTGCGTGTTCGTCTTAATTTTACTGTCGCAATTTTCCTTTCAGCAACTCGTCGCAGAACTGACCCAGCAGGTCTCACGGCTGGCCTTCAAGGAACAATATATCAAGGAGATTAACGCTAACGTGACAACACTTTATGATTATGCTGACCTCTAGCAGAAGGTCACTAACCCCAGTCTTACCTTACTGATTTACGTCAGTGGTGACATCGTATATGAATGTCCGGCAATCGCCATAGCAACCATGTACGCCGCCTTATCCCAAAACGTGTATGTGTACAGATACGACTACGTCCGCGAGAGAACCTTTCTGCCAGCTTGGGTTGGGGCTACGCATTTAAGTGAAGTGCCCCTTGTATTCAGAACTATAACGCCTGCATATCCACAAATTTCGGAAAGGGACGCGCAGGTGAACGAAAGAATCATGAAAATGTGGGCACACTTTGCTCAGTCTGGGTAAGTCATTTAATCCAAATATTTTTTTTTATATTTTTTTTTTTCAGGAAGAAATTTTGTTTTCGTACATTGTTCTACTAAATAGTTAACGTCTTGTGGCGTTGGTAATCGTGTCCGCCCAGAGCTTCCATTTTCGGGTACTGTCAATCATTTCTGGGAAAGAGTTCTTTTCCTTGTCATGTTGCCACACTGACCAGTATTTTATCTCTTCTTCTTCTCTTCTCTCCATTAAATGTTTTTCGAGTGAGCCCAGCATGATTTTGTGCTGTGAACTGCAGATTCAGAAAATGACCAGTGCCACAGAACTGGTGGTGCCTTATGGATTAATTGCCTGCGCAACTACTGCTCTGTTACAGCTGCTACTTCCATTGACGATCAACTGCATTTCTAGTGTCAGACAGTTTGTGTTTGCTCTTCTAGCCGCTACCTTATACAGTTATTGAGTGTGTATGCTATTGCCTTTGCCGAGACTGCTGCCTGTGTCAGTTTGTTATCACAAGCGATACTGATGGATATGGTGTGTGATTTTCATTGGCAGAGGAACGGAGCAATTATGTGACAAACCGTTTGCTTTTAGAATGGAACTGCGATTTCCTGATTACTTATCTTCTCTCCCTCCTGCCTGTCTGTGTTCTATTGCCTTAAAACTTTCCTGCTGTCACCACGCCCTTTACCGCCCCCGCCCCCACTTCTAAACGACGTAACCAAAAAATGTAAACAGTCTGCTTCTGATGTCAGCAATCAGTTCTCTTTGTGAATATTTTCTAAGTTAAGAGAATCAGAATCATATCCATGACAGACCCATTGAGATTGTCCTTCTATAAAAGAGACGAAAGTTCAGTTTGTTCTTATGTTCTGTTCTCGTGATCCTTAAGAGGCTTTACCAAGTCCGTTCTATCGTTGGGACAGAACAGGAATAAACTCACAGGGAGCAAGTACAGCAGGGATCTACCAGTCGTCAGTAGAAATTATCCTCGTCGACAAGAGTTTCGGCCCACGATTCCTAGACACTTTCGGAGGTGGGCCCACCTGAGTTCATGAAGCTCAGGGCTGGTACCCTGCTGCACGAAATTACCGTATGGTTTTTTTTCGTTCGGATAGGGACAAGACGACTTGGTGGTTTGCAGAAGGTACTGTGAGATAAGAAGTCGTCGCGGCAGCCTAATTAAAGCAGTCAGCATACCTGGACGACCGAGCGACAAGCTTACGATTGGTTTACCGGACACATGTTGGACTTTTATTAGCAGGTGGCAGAGGATCACTGGCAGACAATTCGGACACGACGGACTTTCAAGGGGTGAGAAACCCTTTTCCGCTAGACACCCGGACCAGCTCACCGAGGCCCGTCCCCTACGTTGTTGCGTTGCGTCAAAAGCCAGCTCGAGGCCCTTTCGGCTACCTCGCCCAGTTTTTTGAGTGTTCGTTTCCGTTCATTACCGCGCAATCCTAGTTCTTTAACCACATTGTAGAGCGAAGTGGAAACGAGGCCTCTCGCTCCCACTTCGACGGCAAAGACCCGTACTGTGTACGCCTCGTTTCTCCTCAGACCGGCTGCTAAGTCACAATATTTCTCGAGCTTATATGTGTGACTCTCGTCCATACGCGACTCATACGGGACGGTCAACTCAATCAGGATGAGCTGCCCTTTCTGCACATAGTGGAGAACTATGTCAGGTCGCAGGCCGGTCTTACGGATTAACTTTGGGTACCTTTCATGGCCCGGCAGATCAACCGCCATTTACCAGTCCCTCGCAGAGTCTAGCACAGATGGAGCGAATGCGTTTCGGTTGACCTTACCTTTTGGAATCTGCCCAGCCTTGAGGAAACGAATTGGGACGATGGTAGAACTGGCTCTGGCGTCAGCCCTCATTCTAGCCTGGTCAACAACGGCAGCTAACTCTTTTAGCACCTTGTTGTGTCACCAGGTATATCGGCCTTGGCCTAGGGCTTTCCTGCACGCGGACAAGACGTGTTCCAGCGTCTGCTTTGCTTTACACAACGGGCAAGTCGGATCGTTAGTCGCAGACTAGTCGCAGAAAGATATACTCAACGAGTGAAATGTGACATAATTAAGGCTAAGCAACTGGCAACATCCATAGAATAGCTAAGTAACTGAC
>CAJHNH020003840.1:0-55395 GCA_905116865.2 Candidula unifasciata
TGTTAAACCGCTGTATAAGTGTGCAGTTGTTCACTTACTAAGTGATTTACTGGTGGGTTGTTTAACGTTGTATAAGTGTGGAGTTGTTCACTTACTGAGTGATCTACTAGTGGGTGTGTTTAACGCTGTATAAGTGTAGAGTTGTTCACTTACTAAGTGATCTACTAGTGGGTGTGTTTAACGCTGTATAAGTGTGGAGTTGTTCACTTACTGAGTGATCTACTAGTGGTTGTGTTTAACGCTGTATAAGTATGGAGTTGTTCACTTACTAAGTGATCTACTAGTGGTTGTGTTTAACGCTGTATAAGTATGGAGTTGTTCACTTACTAAGCGATCTACTAGTGGTTGTGTTTAACGCTGTATAAGTATGGAGTTGTTCACTTACTAAGTGATCTACTAGTGGGTGTGTTTAACGCTGTATAAGTGTAGAGTTGTTCACTTACTAAGTGATCTACTAGTGGGTGTGTTTAACGCTGTATAAGTATGGAGTTGTTCAGTTACTAAGTGATCTACTGGTGGATGTGTTTAACGCTGTATAAGTATGGAATTGTTCAGTTACTAAGTGATCTACTGGTGGATGTGTTTAACGCTGTATAAGTATGTAATTGTTCAGTTACTAAGTGATCTACTGGTGAATGTGTTTAACGCTGTATAAGTATGTAATTGTTCAGTTACTAAGTGATCTACTGGTGGGTGTGTTTAACGCTGTATAAGTATGTAATTGTTCAGTTACTAAGTGATCTACTGGTGGGTGTGTTTAACGCTGTACAAGTATGGAATTGTTCAGTTACTAAGTGATCTACTGGTGAATGTGTTTAACGCTGTATAAGTATGTAATTGTTCAGTTACTAAGTGATCTACTGGTGGGTGTGTTTAACGCTGTATAAGTATGGAATTGGTCGGTTACTAACTGATCTACTGGTGGATGTGTTTAACGCTGTATAAGTATGGAATTGGTCGGTTACTAACTGATCTACTGGTGGGTGTGTTTAATGCTGTATAATGGTGAAAATATGGGGGTGACTGCAGTCAAGTTTATACAATGAATTCCAGAGAAATTTGACTAAAAAGCTCAACGAAATAGGCAAGCAGAAAAACGTGAACAAAACAACACAACGTAATGTTTTGGCCAGGCAGCCATTTTTCAAACGCAAGTGAACTACACAAACGTAACAACGAGGAGATGAGAGTATGTAGATCTCTAAGGGGTGACGTGAGCAACGTTTAAAAAAATGTGGTGTGGAATAAATGAAATAAAACAAAAGATAGCTAAAAAAATATAGTCACACAAAAAATAATAAACTGTTATATATTGTTAATATATAATATAATACTGGGAATAAAAGCAATACAAATGTTAATGATACATAAATAATACTGATAGGAAATAGAATAAAGTAATAATATGAAATAAAAGAAAAGAAAAGAAAATAATTAACATGTAAAATGTGATAAAAGTAGAACTATTTAGATGAAGGTATGTTGGATATTGATACCACCTGGACTAAGGACGCCTAAGCTGTGGATGAGGCGATTTTCCAATGCGAGGCGCATAGTATGATCACCAGAGCAAGATTTTAATGCTGTGACAGAAACATCATCTTTACCTCTGTGATCAGAGCTATTAAAATGGAGAGGGATTGGTTTAAGTGTCTTTTTGTCAATATCAGAGAGGTGTTCCCGGAAATGATCAGCTAGCTTCCTGCCAGTTTCCCCGATGTATGCCTTGCTGCATCGTTTGCAGACAATTGCATAATTTACGTTGCGGGATTCGCAAGTAAAAGGTTCCCTAATTTGGAATGAACTTTTTAAACTGACCGAAGGAGTCTGTACAACAAAAAGACATGTCTTGCACATGATGCGTGAGCATTCAGTAGTCTCAAAAGGAAGTGCTGTGTGGATCGGTGGGAGTCGGCTTCGGACAAGTATGTCTTTGAGGTTGCGGTCTCGTCTGTAAACCAATCTATGTTTATCACTAAAGATAATCTTGGTGTCCGGATCAGAGCGGAGATTGTCCAAATGACGAAAGAATACTTTGGAAGCAACCACATTTTTAGGGTGAAAAGTCAAAATCAAATTTGGTCCATTACTGGAGGAATTACGTTTGGTAGGAAAAGCAACTCTCCTAGTGATTGCCAAAACTTTGTTTAGCGCCCCTTGTAGAATGTGTTCCGGATAGAAACTTGCCGGAAGAAATCAAGAAGTTTAACTGATTTATCAAAGAAGTCAGAATCATCAGAGCACAACCTGCATAACCGAAGGAGCTGTGAATACGGAATAGAATTTTTACACCGTAGTAGGTGAGAAGACGTATAGAGGAGATAACTGTGAGAATCCGTGGGTTTGTAGTAGGCTATGGTCTTCAGACACGGGAAATCGATGTTTACCGTGATGTCAAGAAAGTTTACTGAAGTGGTGGAGATCAGAGAGGTGAATTTGATAGCCGGATTGAAATTGTTGATATAAGTAATAAATTGGTGAGCTAACTGAGGTCAAACTAGATGAGTCTGATCCATCCTCTCCGCCAATAACATTGTAAAAGATAACATCACAAAACATAACGTCAAAGAAATATAACATCACAACACATAAATCTAAAGAAAGATAAAATTACAAAACATAACGTCAAAGAAAGATAACATTACAAAACATAAATTTAAAGAAAGATAACATCACAAACCATAACTTTAAGTAAAGATAACATCACAACACATAACTTTAAGTAAAGATAACATCACAAAATATAACTTTAAGTAAAGATAACATCACAAAACATAACTTTAAGTAAAGATAACATCACAAAACATAACTTTAAGTAAAGATAACATCACAAAATATAACTTTAGGTAAAGATAACATCACAAAACATAACTTTAAGTAAAGATAACATCACAAAACATAACTTTAAGGAAAGATAACATCACAAAACATAACTTTAAGGAAAGATAACATTACAAAAGATAGCATCACAAAACATAACTTTAAGTAAAAATAACATCACAAAATATAACTTTAAAGAAAGCTAACATCAGAACACATAAATCTAAAGAAAGATAACATCACAAAACATAACGTCAAAGAAAGATAACATTACAAAACATAAATTTAAAGAAAGATAACATCACAAAACATAACTTTAAGTAAAGATAACATCACAAAATATAACTTTAAAGAAAGCTAACATCATAAAAGATAATGTCACAATGCCACCAACACACAGATATTAGTGCCAAATGTTTATTCACAGATAAACAACAATGTAATGATGGCTGCCGCGACTTTCCTGGGAGGAACTCTGACCATCGCCACGCCCTACTGCACCGACTTCCTGGCCATGTTGTGCATCCGCGGCGTCACCGGCATATTTCTGGGCTGTATTGACTGTAGTAAGTTGTCTGTCCTTGACTGTAGTAAGTTGTCTGTCTATTGACAGCGGTAGGTTGTCTGTCCCTTGACTGAAGTAAGTTGTCTGTCTATCAGATGTAGTAATTTGTTGACTGTAGTAGTTTGTCTGTCTATTGACAGCTCTAAGTTGTCTGTCCATTGACTAAAGTAAGTTGTCTATATGTTGACTATAGTAGGTTGCTCTCTATTGACTGTAGTAGGTTGTCCGTCTGTTGACTGTCTATCAGCTATATTAGGTTGTCTGTCTGTTGACTATAGTAGGTTGTCTGTATGTTGACTATAGTAGGTTGTCCGTCTGTTGACTGTAGTAGATTGTCTCTCTGTTGACTATAGTAGGTTGTCCGTCTGTTGACTATAGTAGGTTGTCTGTCTATTGACAGTCTATCAGCTATAGTAGGTTGTCTGTCTGTTGACTATAGTAGGTTGTCGTCTGTTGACTATAGCAGGTTGTTTCTCTGTTGACTATATTAGGTTGTCTCTCTGTTGACTATAGTACATTGTCTCTCTGTTGACTATAGTAGGTTGTCTCTCTGTTGACTGTAGTAGATTGTCTCTCTGTTAACTGCAGTAGGTTGTCTGTTGACTGTAGCAGGTTGTTTCTCAGTTGACTATAGCAGGTTGTTTCTCTGTTGACTATATTAGGTTGTCCCTCTGTTGACTGTAGTAGGTTGTTTCTCTGTTGACTATAGGAGGTTGTCTCTCTGTTGACTATAGTAGGTTGTCTCTCTGTTGACTATAGTAGGTTGTCTCTCTGTTGACTTTAGTAGGTTGTCTCTCTGTTGTTTATAGTAGGTTTTTCTCTGTTGACTGTAGTAGGTTGTCTCTCTGTTGACTATAGTAGATTGTCTCTCTGTTGACTATAGTAGATTGTCTTTCTGTTGACTATAGTAGGTTGTCTCTCTGTTGACTATAGTAGATTGTCTCTCTGTTGACTATAGTAGATTGTCTTTCTGTTGACTATAGTAGGTTGTCTCTCTGTTGACTATAGTAGGTTGTCTCTCTGTTGTTTATTGTAGGTTTTTCTCTGTTGACTGTAGTAGGTTGTCTCTCTGTTGACTATAGTAGGTTGTCTCTCTGTTAACTGTAGTAGGTTGTCTCTTTGTTGACAGTAGTAGGTTGTCTTGTCTCTCTGTTGACTATAGTAGGTTGTCTGTCTGTTGACTGTAGTAAGTTGTCGCTCTTTTGACTATAGTAGGTTGTCTCTTTGTTGACTATAGTAGGTTGTCGCTCTGTTGACTATAGTAGGTTGTCTCTCTATTGACTATAGTAGGTTGTCACTCTGTTAACTATAGTAGGTTGTCTCTCTGTTGACTATAGTACGTTGTCTCTCTGTTGACTTCTTCTTCTTCTTCTTTCGTTCGCCTGAAATAAGTTGTCTATATCAGCAGTTTTATATCTTGTATAAATTTCACTGTCGTTGTTAGTTCATTCAGTGGTCCATAGAATTTACGTTCCACTGTTGTTCTTTCTGTCTAAAAAGGTTTGCCCTAATGTGTCAAAATCGGTGCAGTCCTGGAGTACATGCTCTGCTGTCTGGGGCACATTTCCACAGGTGCACATGGCTGATACACCTATCTTGAATTTTGTGTACATGTGGTTACGTAATCGGTTGTGCCCTGTTCTGAGGCGGAGGATAATGACTTGTTCTGGTCTGTCCATAATAAAATAGTCGTCTTGTGCTGGGGCTGGTGGTTTCCTGATCGATTTAATGATTCTTTTCTTTTGGTGGTATGTGACTGGTACATCCGGCTGCTCTTTTGTCGCACTTTCCCCTGCCAGTTGATCAGCTTTCTCATTTCCAGGCACTCCACAATGAGACGGTCTCCACTGCATTACGACTCTTCGCTGAACGCTGAGTTGTGTCAGCAGTGTTTGCAATTCTGGTAGTTTCCTTGACTGGAGTGCTTCAAGTACTGATTTAGCATCTGTCAGCATTACCACATACTGTGAGCCAAGGTTGGTATTTAGCAGTTTCTCTGTAGCTGTCTTGATAGCCTGGGTTTCTGCATCGTAATTATGGCAGTACTTCCCGGTTGGTACGCTGGACTTATCCCTAGTACCATCTGGGAATTCGATGTACATTCCAGCACCACCATTTCTAACTGCACTCTCTGCGGACCCATCTGTATAGACTCTGACCCATTGTTCTTGTGGGTATTCTTCATCAATATAACTGAGGGTGACCATTCTGCGTTGTACACTATCTTGCTCTTTCTTGTCAAATATCATTTTCAAATTGTTCTGGATTTGTACCGTTAGTTTACATTTTTCTCTCCATGGGGTTTGTTCCGGAATACTTTTAAGTGAGCAACCTATTTCTGGAAGGTCAGGAGTTTGTCTACATATTCTTTTTGCTTGGTGTATAAAGCTGCTTCTTTTTAATCGTCCCAAGGCTAGGTTCTAAAATCTATTTTCCATTGGGTGATCTGGCATACTGAGGAACTTTTCAGTTTTTTTTTTTTTTTTGCAACTTTGTATCTCTGCGTTCTCTCATTGCCTGTGTTTTCCCAGCTTTTTCCATTTCTAATATGAGGGTTGATTTCATCCTTCCTGTAATGACTCTGAGCGCTTGATTGTCTCTCTGTTGACTGTAGTAGGTTGTCTTTCTGTCGACTATAGTAGGTTGTCTCTCTGTTGACTGTAGTAGGTTGTCTCTCTGTCGAGTGTAGTAGGTTGTTTTTCTGTTGACTGTAGTAAGTTGTCTCTCTGTCGAGTGTAGTAGGTTGTTTTTCTGTTGACTGTAGTAGGTTGTCTCTCTGTCGACTATAGTAGGTTGTCTCTCTGTTGACTGTAGTAGGTTGTCTCTCTGTTGACTGTAGTAGGTTGTCTCTCTGTCGAATGTAGTAGGTTGTCTCTCTGTCGACTATAGTAGGTTCTCTCTCTGTTGACTGTAGTAGGTTGTCTCTCTGATGACTGTAGTAGGTTGTCTCTCTGTCGACTATAGTAGGTTGTCTCTCTGTTGACTGTAGTAGGTTGTCTCTCTGTTGACTGTAGTAGGTTGTCGCTCTGTTGACTATAGTAGGTTGTCTCTCTGTTGACTGTAGTAGGTTGTCTCTCTGATGACTGTAGTAGGTTGTCTCTCTGTCGACTATAGTAGGTTGTCTCTCTGTTGACTATAGTAGGTTGTCTCTCTGTTGACTATAGTAGGTTGTCTGTCTGTTGACTGTAGTAGGTTGTCTCTCTGTCGAATGTAGTAGGTTGTTTTTCTGATGACTGTTGTAGGTTGTCTCTCTGTCGAGTGTAGTAGGTTGTTTTTCTGTTGACTATAGTAGGTTGTCTCTCTGTCGAGTGTAGTAGGTTGTTTTTCTGTTGACTATAGTAGGTTGTCTCTCTGTTGGCTGTAGTAGGTTGTCTCTATGTTGACTGTAGTAGGTTGTCTCTCTGTTGACTGTAGTAGGTTGTCTCTCTATTGACTATAGTAGGTTGTCTCTCTATTGACTGTAGTAGGTTGTCGCTCTGTTGACTATAGTAGGTTGTCTCTCTGTTGACTGTAGTAGGTTGTCGCTCTGTTGACTGTAGTAGGTTGTCTCTCTGTTGACTGTAGTAGGTTGTCGCTCTGTTGACTGTAGTAGGTTGTCTCTCTGTTGGCTGTAGTAGGTTGTCTCTATGTTGACTGTAGTAGGTTGTCGCTCTGTTGACTGTAGTAGGTTGTCTCTATTGACTGTAGTAGGTTGTCGCTCTGTTGACTGTAGTAGGTTGTCTCTATTGACTGTAGTAGGTTGTCCCTATGTTGACTATAGTAGGTTGTCTCTCTATTGACTGTAGTAGGTTGTCTCTCTATTGACTGTAGTAGGTTGTCTCTCTATTGACTGTAGTAGGTTGTCTCTATTGACTGTAGTAGGTTGTCTCTATGTTGACTATAGTAGGTTGTCTCTCTATTGACTGTAGTAGGTTGTCTCTATGTTGACTGTAGTAGGTTGTCTCTATTGACTGTAGTAGGTTGTCTCTATGTTGACTATAGTAGGTTGTCTCTCTATTGACTGTAGTAGGTTGTCTCTCTATTGACTGTAGTAGGTTGTCTCTCTATTGACTGTAGTAGGTTGTCTCTCTATTGACTGTAGTAGGTTGTCTCTATTGACTGTAGTAGGTTGTCTCTATGTTGACTATAGTAGGTTGTCTCTCTATTGACTGTAGTAGGTTGTCTCTATGTTGACTATAGTAGGTTGTCTCTATGTTGACTATAGTAGGTTGTCTCTCTATTGACTGTAGTAGGTTGTCCCTCTGTTGACTATAGTAGGTTTTTCTCTATGTTGACTATAGTAGGTTGTCTCTCTATTGACTATAGTAGGTTGTCTCTCTATTGACTATAGTAGGTTGTCTCTCTATTGACTATAGTAGGTTGTCTCTCTATTGACTGTATTAGGTTGTCTCTATGTTGACTATAGTAGGTTGTCTCTCTATTGACTGTAGTAGGTTGTCTCTATGTTGACTATAGTAGGTTGTCTCTCTATTGACTGTAGTAGGTTGTCTCTCTGTTGACTATAGTAGGTTGTCTCTCTATTGACTGCAGTAGGTTGTCCGTCTGTTGACTTTCTATCAGCTACTGTATATTGTGTATCAGCTGCCCTACTCAACCAGGTGAGCCTATCAATCAGACAGACTCATTCAAGACTATCTACCAATTACTATCCGGCAGCAAGCCATCTACAGAGCGTCGCTCTCTATCAGGGCCCACCGGAACGACACTCCGTCTTCCGCCACATTTTCACCCTCCTGCACTTTCCTTCCCAAAGTGTCTCTCTCATCCTGACACCATCTTGGTGCTGGTTAGTCCCTGCCTCTCTTTCCCGGCACAAGCCCTTCGCTACAGTTTTATAATCGGCTGTGGCACTTAAAGTGCCCATAATATTTGTTGGAGAAACAAGCGTTTCCAGGATGTTTGGGGCCTTTAGCATGTCAGTGTCTCTGATCCTGTTGGTTCACGGTTTGCCCAGGTCCATCTGTCGTGGTTTGTCGGGACGGGACGTGAGAGAGGTTCTGGTGTTTGTCGGGACGGGACGTGAGAGAGGTTCTGGGGTTTGTCAGAACGTGAAGTGAGAGAGGTTCTGGGGTTTGTCGGGATGGGACGTGAGAGAAGTTCTGAGGTTTGTCAGGACGGGACGTGAGAGAGGTTCTGAGGTTTGTCGGGACGTGAAGTGAGAAAGGTTCTAAGGTTTGTCGGGACGTGAAGTGAGAGAGGCTCTGGGGTTTGTCGGGACATGAAGTGAGAGAGGTTCTGAGGTTTATCAGAACGTGAAGTTAGAGAGGTTCCTGGGGTGTGTTGGGTTGTGGGAGAGGTTCTGGGGTTTTTCGGGACGTGAAGTGAGAGGTTCTGGGGTTTGTCGGGACGTGAAGTGAGAGAGGTTTTGGGGTTTGTCGGGACGCGAGAGAGGTTCTGGGGTTTGTCGGGGCGTTAAGTGAGAGAGATTCTGAGGTTTATCAGGACGTGAAGTGAGAGAGGTCCTGAGGTTTATCAGGACATGAAGTGAGAGAGGTTCTGGGGTTTGTCGGGTTGTGAGAGAGGTTCTTGGGTTTGTCGGGACGTGAAGTGAGAAAGGTTCAGAGGTTTGTCGGGATGTGTAGTGAGAGAGGTTCTGGGGTTTGTCGGGACGTGAAGTGAGAGAGGTTCTGGGGTTTGTCGGGACGTGAAGTGAGAGAGGTTCTGAGGTTTGTCGGGACGTGAAGTATGAGAGATTCTGGGGTTTGTCGGAACGTGAGAGAGGTTCTGAGGTTTGTCGGGACATGAAATGAGAGAGGTTCTGGGGTTTGTCGGGACGTGAAGTGAGAGAGGTTCTGGGGTTTGACGGGACGTGAAGTGAGAGAGGTTCTGAGGTTTGTCAGGACGTAAGAGAGGTTCTGAGGTTTTTAGGGACGTGAAGTGAGAGAGGTTCTGGGGTTTTTCGGGACGTGAAGTGAGAGAGGTTCTGGGGTTTGCCGGGACGTGAAGTGAGAGAGGTTCTGGGGTTTTGCTGGAGGGGGACTGACTGACAAGCATGTTTGCTTCTGTGTGTGTACAGCTGCTGATGTGTAAGTGTGTGTGTGTGTGTGTTTATGTTCATGCTGTATATAGTTGAGTGGACAGATATTCCAACCTCGCCGGAAGGAGAAGACAAGTTATCATAGCGACAGACTGAGAAGAGAAGTTGTCATAGCGACAGACTGAGAAGACAAGTTGTCATAGCGACAGACTGAGAAGACAAGTTGTCACAGCGACAGACTGAGAAGACAAGTTGTCACATCGACAGACTGGGAAGACAAGTTGTCACAGAGACAGACTGAGAAGAGAAGTTGTCACAGCGATAGACTGAGAAGACAAGTTGTCACAGAGACAGACTGAGAAGAGGATAGACTGAGAAGACAAGTTGTCATAGCGACAGACTGAGAAGAGAAGTTGTCACAGCGACAGACTGAGAAGACAAGTTGTCACAGCGAGACTGAGAAGACAAATTGTCACAGAGACAGACTGAGAAGAGGATAGACTGAGAAGACAAGTTGTCACAGAGACAGACTGAGAAGAGGATAGACTGAGAAGACAAGTTGTCACAGCGAGACTGAGAAGACAAATTGTCACAGCGACAAACTGAGAAGACGATGGACTAAAAAGACAAGTTGTTACAGTTACAGATTGAAAAATACAAGTTGTTATAGCGACAGAAAACAAGACCGCACATTACAGACTGAGAAACAACTCTACATACCAACACAACTGCTTTGTGATCTAATATTTCCATCTCCTTCCAGCTACAAACGCCGAGCACATGCATATCTGGGGCACAGAAGGTCAAGGTTTGCTCCAGTTTGCCCACTTCTCGTTTGCCATCGGAGGAATGATCAGCCCAGCGTTTTCCGCGCCATTTCTTGCAGAGAAAGAGAATCAGACAGCGTTGGGGTCGTTTCTAAATGTGACACTGGGATCCACAGCAAATGAGACCAGGGATAACAGTTCAACTCTACATCCCATAACCGATGTTCAGTATGCATACTTCATTTCAGGAAGCATCTTATCTTTGACAGCGATTCCATTTCTAGTGATGTTATTTTTCTGTAAACAGTCTGCATCTCTCCAGCCCAAACATGTAGAAGGCAGCGCTCAAAGAAATATCCCAGTTTGTATGCAGATGTTCCTCGTTGCTATTATTTGTGCCTACTATATGACCTATGTGTGTATAGAGAACACTTTTAGCTCATTCCTGGAGTCTTTTGTAGTCACGCAGTACGATGAAGTCAGCGAAGAGGATGGCGCATACATTACAACGTTCTACTGGGCTGCCTTTGCAGTGGGCAGATTCTCGGCCATCTTTGTCTCAGACTGGCTCATCGCCGTTCGACTTTTGTACTTCCAGTTCTGCCTGATGGCTGTGGCATTTGGCGGGTTTCTGGCCAGCTCTCTCTACGGCCAGCTTGATGCCATGAAAGCATTCACTTGTTTGATCGGTCTAGCCCTGTCCTCTGTCTACCCGGCCGGTATTTCATGGATTGAAGCCGAAGTTATGACCGTGACTGGACGCATTGCTGGGGTCATTCTGGTGGGTAGCTCTATCGGGTCCACAGCCAACCCGTACATCATGGGCTACCTGATGGAGGAACAGTCCAACTTTTGGTTCTGTTACTTCCTCATGGGTTCAGTCGTCCTGACCATTTTACTGTTCCTGTTTCTGTTACTCTTCAACCGATTCTACGTTAACCTGAAATATGGCAAGTTTGATCACAGCCACACTCCAGACAAATATACAGATGTACAGTCTAAACAATCAGAGACTAAATATGCATAGACAAACTATTCAAAGGAAAACATGCATAGAAGAAACGTTCAGAGACAAAACATGCATAGACAAAACGTTCAGAGACACAACACATATAGACAAAACATTCAGAGACAAAAACATGCGTAGGCAAAACATTCAGAGACACAACATGCATAGACAAAACATTTAGAGACACAACATGCGTAGACAAAACATTCAGAGACACAACATGCGTAGACAAAACATTCAGAGGCACAACATGCGTAGACAAAACATTCAGAGACACAACATGCGTAGACAAAACATTCAGACACACAACATATATAGACAAAACATTCAGAGACACAACATGCGTAGACAAAACATTCAGAGACACAACATGCATAGACAAAACATTCAGAGACACAACATGTGTAGACAAAACATTCAGAGACACAACATGCGTAGTCAATACATTCAGAGACACAACATGCGTAGACAAAACATTCAGAGACACAACATGCGTAGACAAAATATACAGAGATAAAAAATACTGAGACAAAACATGCATACATAAAATATTCAGAGACACAACATGCATATACAAAAAATGCATAGACAAAACACTGAGAGACAAAACATGCACAGACAAAACATTCAAAAACACAACAAGAATACATAAAAAATTCAGAGACACAACATGTATACACAAAACATTCAACATGCACAAACAAAAAATAGGAGACAAAACATGCACAGACAGAACATTCAGAGACACAATTTGCATACACAAAAATGCAGACAAAACATAAATAGATAGAACACTCAGAGACAAGACATGCACAGACAAAACATTCTTAACACAACAAGCATACAAAAAACATTCAGAGAAAAACATGCAGTGACAACACATGCGTAGACAAAACCTGCATATACAAAAGATACATTGACAAAATATAGAGAGACAAAACATTCAGAGATAAAATACGCACAGACAACACTTATGAGGACAACACATACAAAATGTGCAGAGATGAGACAGGAACCGACCAAACATGGAAACTTCTAGATCAGCAAATGAGCAGACACAGTGAAACATGCCCAGTAATAAACTATTTAATGTATTGTTGCTGTACTTGTTATTTACATTTCAAAGATATCAGCCACTAAACATTATTTAGAAAATCTCATCCACAAAAACACTATCTCCATGAGCCAAAACACTCAACAACATCTCAATTACCTAACACATAAAAACACTGGACAATAATGTAAGCCGTAACCAAACAATCTCAAATATTCCATTACATTACAAAACTATATCAAATATCCTAACTACTGCTGAAATTCTGTATCATCTCATTACTTACATCATCACAGTAAAACACCATCTTAGTATTCATTGCTCATACAATCTAGGTAGCGCCCCCCCCCCCCTTTTCCGCTGTTTACATCATCTTTTTGCTTTCATTATCTCAGTAAAACACTAACTCATTGCTTTCATTATCTCAGTAAAACAGCACATCATTGCTGACATCATCACAGTAAAACAGCACATCACTGCTGACATCATCACAGTAAATAAACCCATGGTTTATATTATCCCAGTAAAACAGCAACTGACTGCTGACATCCGGCACACTGGGAGACTTGTGGTCGAAACTGACACAAAGCAATGTAGCTAGCAAAACCTGGCCTCAAATAAAGACCATTACCAGCGATTTAAAAAAAAAAAAGATCAGATCCCACTTTAAAAGCAGCCAGAGAAGCAATAACTGGTGAAGAAAAGGCCTACATTTTCAGATAACTTTTATGAAGTCTGCTTGCATGAAAGAATTGATCAAGCAAAAGAAAAAAAAAGTCCAGATCAAGTTAACGAAATTATGGAACAACCACAAAAGTCAGAGACAAATTATTATAACTGACAATGCAAAGACAAGTAGAAAATCTAACACTGAAGCTGGGGCTTAAATGTTTAACTATACAAAAATCAAAATGCTTCCAAATGACTGACTTACATAAGGAGAAATTCCCCAACAATGAAGGCAAGCCACAATAACAGCCATTAAATCATTTATTAGTAGACTTATGCTGACAGATAACCCCAAGGTCACATCAAAGTTTGATGGTGTGATTGACTTGAGAGCTTAGTAACAACTGGCAAGTTTGATGGAGCCATTGACTTGAGAGCTAGGTGACAACTAGCAAGTCTGATGGAGCTATTGACTTGAGAGCTTAGTAACAACTGGCAAGTTTGATGGAGCCATTGACTTGAGAGCTTAGTAACAACTGGCAAGTTTGATGGAGCCATTGACTTGAGAGCTTAGTAACAACTGGCAAGTTTGATGGAGCCATTGACTTGAGAGCTTAGTAACAACTGGCAAGTTTGATGGAGCCATTGACTTGAGAGCTTAGTAACAACTGGCAAGTTTGATGGAGCCATTGACTTGAGAGCTTAGTAACAACTGGCAAGTTTGATGGAGCCATTGACTTCAGAGCTAGGTGACAACTGGCAAGTTTGATGAAGCCATTGACTTCAGAGCTAGGTGACAACTAGCAAGTTTGATGGAGCCATTGACTTGAGAGCTTAGTAACAACTGGCAAGTTTGATGGAGCCATTGACTTCAGAGCTAGGTGACAACTGGCAAGTTTGATGGAGCCATTGACTTCAGAGATAGGTGACAACTGGCAAGTTTGATGGAGCCATTGACTTGAGAGCTTAGTAACAACTGGCAAGTTTGATGGAGCCATTGACTTCAGAGCTAGGTGACAACTGGCAAGTTTGATGAAGCCATTGACTTCAGAGCTAGGTGACAACTAGCAAGTTTGATGGAGCCATTGACTTGAGAGCTTAGTAACAACTGGCAAGTTTGATGGAGCCATTGACTTGAGAGCTTAGTAACAACTGGCAAGTTTGACGGAGCCATTGACTTGAGAGCTAGGTGACAACTGGCAAGTTTGATGGAGCCATTGACTTGAGAGCTTAGTAACAACTGGCAAGTTTGATGGAGCCATTGACTTGAGAGCTTAGTAACAACTGGCAAGTTTGATGGAGCCATTGACTTCAGAGCTAGGTGACAACTGGCAAGTTTGATGAAGCCATTGACTTCAGAGCTAGGTGACAACTAGCAAGTTTGATGGAGCCATTGACTTGAGAGCTAGGTGACAACTAGCAAGTTTGATGGAGCCATTGACTTGAGAGCTAGGTGACAACTAGCAAGTTTGATGGAGCTATTGACTTGAGAGCTAGGTGACAACTAGCAAGTTTGATGGAGCCATTGACTTGAGAGCTTAGTAACAACTGGCAAGTTTGATGGAGCCATTGACTTCAGAGCTAGGTGACAACTGGCAAGTTTAATGGAGCCATTGACTTGAGAGCTAGGTGACAACTGGCAAGTCTGATGGAGCCATTGACTTGAGAGCTAGGTGACAACTGGCAAGTCTGATGGAGCTATTGACTTGAGAGCTAGGTGACAACTGGCAAGTTTGATGGAGCCATTGACTTGAGAGCTAGGTGACAACTAGCAAGTCTGATGGAGCCATTGACTTGAGAGCTAGGTGACAACTGGCAAGTTTGATGGAGCCATTGACTTGAGAGCTTAGTAACAACTGGCAAGTTTGATGGAGCCATTGACTTGAGAGCTTAGTAACAACTGGCAAGTTTGATGGAGCCATTGACTTGAGAGCTAGGTGACAACTGGCAAGTCTGATGGAGCCATTGACTTAAGAGCTAGGTGACAACTGGCAAGTCTCATGGAGCCATTGACTTGAGAGCTAGGTGACAACTAGCAAGTCTGATGGAGCCATTGACTTGAGAGCTAGGTGACAACTGGCAAGTTTGATGGAGCCATTGACTTAAGAGCTAGGTGACAACTGGCAAGTCTGATGGAGCCATTGACTTCAGAGCTAGGTGACAACTGGCAAGTTTGATGGAGCCATTGACTTGAGAGCTAGGTGACAACTAGCAAGTTTGATGGAGCCATTGACTTGAGAGCTAGGTGACAACTGGCAAGTTTGATGGAGCCATTGACTTGAGAGCTAGGTGACAACTAGCAAGTCTGATGGAGCCATTGACTTGAGAGCTAGGTGACAACTGGCAAGTTTGATGGAGCCATTGACTTGAGAGCTAGGTGACAACTGGCAAGTTTGATAGACGGACTGACTTGAGAGCTTAGTAACAACTAGCAAGTTTAATGGAGCCATTGACTTGAGAGCTAGGTGACAACTAGCAAGTTTGATGGAGCCATTGACTTGAGAGCTAGGTGACAACTGGCAAGTCTGATGGAGCCATTGACTTGAGAGCTAGGTGACAACTGGCAAGTTTGATAGACGGACTGACTTGAGAGCTTAGTAACAACTAGCAAGTTTAATGGAGCCATTGACTTGAGAGCTAGGTGACAACTGGCAAGTTTGATGGAGCCATTGACTTGAGAGCTAGGTGACAACTAGCAAGTCTGATGGAGCCATTGACTTGAGAGCTAGGTGACAACTAGCAAGTCTGATGGAGCCATTGACTTGAGAGCTAGGTGACAACTGGCAATTTTGATGGAGCTATTGACTTGAGAGCTAGGTGACAACTTGCAAGTTTGATGGAGCCATTGACTTCAGAGCTAGGTGACAACTAGCAAGTCTGATGGAGCCATTGACTTGAGAGCTAGGTGACAACTAGCAAGTCTGATGGAGCCATTGACTTGAGAGCTAGGTGACAACTAGCAAGTCTGATGGAGCCATTGACTTGAGAGCTAGGTGACAACTGGCAAGTTTGATGGAGCCATTGACTTTAGAGCTAGGTGACAACTAGCAAGTCTGATGAAGCCATTGACTTCAGAGCTAGGTGACAACTAGCAAGTCTGATGGAAAGAGAACAAGGAAAAGGCAAAGAGATAAATACCTGGGTGGCTTAGTTATATGGATAGGGCAAGACAAGAACATTGACCTAATCTATGAGACTAATGATCGTGTGAGATAGCGAAACATGTCAGAAAATTACATGTGGATTGCCCTGTCTTTGTTTGGACATGGTTATGAATACCAGCACAAGAAAGAGAGTTGGAATAAGATCATACCTGGACAAAGAATGAAATGGTATGGCCATCTGGTGAGAATTCAGCCAGACCAAACTGCATATGAAACTTTATAAAGCAGAACATCTGGGAGAGGGGCAATGGGGAAGACTAAGAAACAAATGTATAAATGGTGTAGCTGAAACCTGCAAAAAGATGAACAAATCCATCAGCCAAGAAGCGCAAGACATACAGAAAACTACGACACTGGGCTACAACCTGGTATCAGTGAGATGACAAAACCAGAACATTGGGCTACAACCTGGTATCAGTGAGATGACAAAACCAGGACACTGGACTACAACCTGGTATCAGTGAGATGACAAAACCGGGACACTGGGCTACAACCTGGTATCAGTGAGATGACAAGACCAGGACACTGGGCTACAACCTGGTATCAGTGAGATGACAAAACCGGGACACTGGGCTACAACCTGGTATCAGTGAGATGACAAAACCGGGACACTGGGCTACAACCTGGTATCAGTGAGATGACAAAACCGGGACACTGGGCTACAACCTGGTATCAGTGAGATGACAAGACCAGGACACTGGGCTACAACCTGGTATCAGTGAGATGACAAAACCGGGACACTGGGCTACAACCTGGTATCAGTGAGATGACAAAACCGGGACACTGGGCTACAACCTGGTATCAGTGAGATGACAAAACCGGGACACTGGGCTACAACCTGGTATCAGTGAGATGACAAAACCAGGACATTGGGCTACAACCTGGTATCAGTGAGATGACAAAACCGGGACACTGGGCTACAACCTGGTATCAGTGAGATGACAAAACCAGTACACTGGGCTACAACTTGGTATCAGTGAGACGACAAAACCGGGACACTGGGCTACAACCTGGTATCAGTGAGATGACAAAACCAGGACACTGGGCTACAACTTGGTATCAGTGAAACGACAAAACCGGGACATTGGGCTACAATCTGGTATCAGTGAGACGACAAAACCGGGACATTGGGCTACAACCTGGTATCAGTGAGACGACAAAACCAGGACATTGGGCTACAACCTGGTATCAGTGAAACAACAAAACCAGGACATTGGGCTACAACCTGGTATCAGTGAGACGACAAAACCAGAACACTGGGCTACAACCTGGTATCAGTGAGATGACAAAACCAGGACATTGGGCTACAACCTGGTATCAGTGAGATGACAAAACCGGGACATTGGGCTACAACCTGGTATCAGTGAGATGACAAAACCGGGACATTGGGCTACAACCTGGTATCAGTGAGATGACAAAACCAGGACATTGGGCTACAACCTGGTATCAGTGAGATGACAAAACCAGGACATTGGGCTACAACCTGGTATCAGTGAGACGACAAAACCAGGACATTGGGCTACAACCTGGTATCAGTGAGATGACAAAACCAGGACATTGGGCTACAACCTGGTATCAGTGAGACGACAAAACCAGGACATTGGGCTACAACCTGGTATCAGTGAGACCACAAAAACAGGACATTGGGCTACAACTTGGTATCAGTGAGATGACAAAACCAGGACATTGGGCTACAACCTGGTATCAGTGAGATGACAAAACCAGGACACTGGGCTACAACCTGGTATCAGTGAGACAAAAAACCAGGACATTGGGCTACAACCTGGTATCAGTGAGATGACAAAACCAGGACACTGGGCTACAACCTGGTATCAGTGAGACGACAAAACCAGGACATTGGGCTACAACCTGGTATCAGTGAGACGACAAAACCAGGACATTGGGCTACAACCTGGTATCAGTGAGATGACAGAAGAAGAAGAAATGAAGACAGCCTGCAATTATATACACAGCACATGAGGATGATGACCCTGTTTGTTCGTATGTCCTGGGAAGAAACTCCAAGACTTGCTTCTGACATCCGTCTCGTGAAGCTACAAGCAGACTATTTGTGTGTGTGTGGTTAGTTGACCTGTGTGTTACTTGCCCCGAGCTTTGAAGGTTAGTTTCACAGACTTTAGTCAAGACTCCCTCTCTCTCTATCCCATCTATGTGTACACACATCTTATCCCTTTACAACAATATAACATAGTATTCAAAAGGTGTTTGTCAGCCTACAGTTACTGTGTTAGGTTTGTGCAGGTATCTAACTATGTTCAGTGTCGGCCAGAATGCAGTCAACTCCAATAACCTGCAGGCAGTTCAGCTAACTCCGACAGCTGCAATCATCAATCAACTCTGACAGCTGCAATCATCAATCAACTCTGACAGCTGCAATCATGAATCAACTCCGACAGCTGCAATCATCAATCAACTCCGACAGCTGCAATCATCAATCAACTCCGACAGCTGCAATCATCAATCAACTCCGACAGCTGCAATCATCAATCAACTCTGACAGCCTGCAATCATCAATCAACTCCAAATGTCTGCCCCTCGGCTCTAAAATGCTGCAGCTGGCTCCAGAAATGTGATTTACTGCTGCAGACATGATGACAAGACAAAGCTGGTGTATCTGATCCTGGACTCTCATTACTTCCTGTAATATGATCTACCAGAGAACACTCTCTGGACTCTCTTGGTGCAGAGCTGACATCTACAGTTTTCACAGATGCACCTGTGTTCACAATGGACAGATTTGAACAGTTGCCACCTATAGTATGATGAACTTGACTTGCTGGTTGTTGCCAGCCAGACTCAGTGGGGCTTAACTGCATCAGGAGACTTGGGATGCTGGAGAGGAGTTCTGTGTTGGAGGAGAGAAGCTTCTGTAACTGATGAGACACAAGGCTGCTTGGTGCTTTTGGCTGTCCAACACTGCCAGCTCTTAGTTCTGACAGATTCCCAGCAGGATAACTTAGGTGTGCACTGGGGGAAGAGAAACAATAAGGCCTCAGACACACTTCAATACACAACATCTGACTTTAGGCACATGTAAGTATACAACATCTGGCTTTAGGCACATGTAAGTACACAACATCTGGCTTTAGGCACATGTAAGTACACAACATCTGGTTTTAGGCACATGTAAGTACACAACCTCTGACTTTAGGCACATGTAAGTATATAACATCTGGCTTTAGGCACATGTAAGCACACAGCATCTGACTTCAGGCATATGTAAGTACACAATATCTTATTTCAGACGCCCAGTCATCACAGGAGGGATGAAATCAACCCCCATATTAGAAATGGAGAATGCTGGGAAAACACAGGCACTGAGAGAACGCAGAGATACAAAGTTGCAAATACAAGCTGAAAAGTTCCTCACTATGCCAGATCACCCCATGAAAAACTGATTTTAGAACCAAGCCTTAGGACGATTAAAAAGAAGCAGCTTTATACACCAAGCAAAAAGAATATGTAGACAAACTGCTGACCTTCCAGAAATTGGTTGTCCACTTAACAGTATTCCAGAACAAACCCCATTGAGAGAGAAATGCAAACTAACAGTACAAATCCAGACAAATGTGAAAGGGATATTTGACAAGAAAGAGCAAGATAGTGTACAACGCAGAATGGCCACCCTGTTATATTGATGAAGAATACCACAAGAACAATGGGTCAGAGTCTATACAGATGGGTCCGAGTCTATACAGATGGGTCCGAGTCTATACAGATGGGTCCGAGTCTATACAGATGCAATAGATACCATTTCATTGTGGAGTACATGGAAATGAGAAAGCTGATCAACCGGCGACAAAAGTGCAGCCGAATGTACCAGTCACATACCACCAAAAGAAAAGAATCATTAAACTGATCAGGAAACCACCAGCCCCAGCACAAGATGACTATTTTATTATGGATAGATCAGAATAAGTCATTATTTTCCACCTCAGAACAGGGCACAACCGATTACGTAACCACATGTACACAAAATTCAAGATAGGGGTATCAGCCATGTGCATCTGTGGAAAGGTACACAACATCTGACTTTAGATACATGCAAGTACACAACATCTGACTTTAGATACATGTAAGTACACAACATCTGACTTCAGGCACATGCAAGTACACAACATCTGACTTCAGGCACATGCAAGTACACAACATCTGACTTTAGATACATGTAAGTACACAACATCTGACTTTAGATACATGTAAATACACAACATCTGACTTTAGATACATGCAAGTACACAACATCTGACTTCAGATACATGCAAGTACACAACATCTGACTTTAGATACATGTAAGTACACAACATCTGACTTCAGATACATGCAAGTACACAACATCTGACTTTAGATACATGTAAGTACACAACATCTGACTTCAGTCACATGCAAGTACACAACATCTGACTTCAGGCACATGCAAGTACACAATATCTGACTTTAGATACATGTAAGTACACAACATCTGACTTTAGATACATGTAAGTACACAACATCTGACTTTAGATACATGCAAGTACACAACATCTGACTTTAGATACATGCAAGTACACAACATCTGACTTTAGATACATGTAAGTACACAACATCTGACTTTAGATACATGTAAGTACACAACATCTGACTTTAGATACATGCAAGTACACAACATCTGACTTTAGATACATGTAAGTACACAACATCTGACTTTAGATACATGTAAGTACACAACATCTGACTTTAGATACATGTAAGTACACAACATCTGACTTTAGATACATGTAAGTACACAACATCTGACTTTAGATACATGCAAGTACACAACATCTGACTTTTAGCAATACATGCAAGTACACAACATCTGACTTTAGATACATGTAAGTACACAACATCTGACTTTAGATACATGTAAGTACACAACATCTGACTTTAGATACATGCAAGTACACAACATCTGACTTTAGATACATGTAAGTACACAACATCTGACTTTAGATACATGTAAGTACACAACATCTGACTTTAGATACATGTAAGTACACAACATCTGACTTTAGATACATGCAAGTACACAACATCTGACTTTAGATACATGTAAGTACACAACATCTGACTTTAGATACATGTAAGTACACAACATCTGACTTTAGATACATGTAAGTACACAACATCTGACTTTAGATACATGCAAGTACACAACATCTGACTTTAGATACATGTAAGTACACAACATCTGACTTTAGATACATGTAAGTACACAACATCTGACTTTAGATACATGTAAGTACACAACATCTGACTTTAGATACATATAAGTACATATCTGACTTTAGATACATGTAAGTACACAACATCTGACTTTAGATACATATAAGTACATATCTGACTTTAGATACATGTAAGTACACAACATCTGACTTTAGATACATATAAGTACATATCTGACTTTAAACGCATATACTAGGATACTGTCTTCTCGGTGTGCTGACTGGTTGCTAGGTTTTTTTTAGATGTAAGATATAGATGACATTCTGAATGCACACAGCTGGTAATTAGTAGATGATATCCAGTTAATATTCTTGATTAGTTTCAGAGGCGATCTGGTCCAGTCGTCTACTAATAATTAGCAGGTCCAGCAAGATAGGATGATATTTGTCAGACATCAACTTGACGCCCCCTCTCGTTCACACTCGTCACCTCTCAGTCCTATTTCCTCACACGCCAGGTATACACACAATGGTTGATTCAGCAGTTTCGATCATAGCAGTTTGACTTCTTGACCGGTTGGAACTTGTTGGCTACCACTTGGGATTTGACTGTCATCTTGCAGTCTTCTCATGAACAGAAATTCCTTGACGCTGTCAAATATACAGGGTTACATTCACGTGTCCATCGGATACAACCTTTCATGCCAGCTGCCAAACACCTACTAGCTGATTAGACCTTGGTCTAACCTTATAACTCTCATTCTGGGTTTCTCGTGCTAGTCTGAGCTTGCTTGTTTTTCTTGTGTGTTTCTACAAGTATTCACATTTTCATGTATTTCTCTCTTATCTGAAGATTTACTCCCCTATTAATGCTTAGGAATTCCTGTGGGAAAATACCAACAATACAGTTCTGCTTCGTGCTCTTCTGGCTGCTTCGTGCTCTTCTGGCTGCTTCGTGCTCTTCTGGCTGCTTCGTGCTCTTCTGGCTGCTTCGTGCTCTTCTGGCTGTTTCGTGCTCTTCTGGCTGCTTCGTGCTCTTCTGGCTGCTTCGTACTCTTCTGGCTGCTTCGTGCTCTTCTGGCAGCTTCGTGCTCTTCTGGCTGCTTCGTACTCTTCTGGCTGCTTCGTACTCTTCTGGCTGCTTCGTACTCTTCTGGCTGCTTCGTGCTCTTCTGGCTGCTTCGTGCTCTTCTGGCTGCTTCGTGCTCTTCTGGCTGCTTCGTGCTCTTCTGGCAGCTTCGTGCTCTTCTGGCTGCTTCGTGCTCTTCTGGCTGCTTCGTGCTCTTCTGGCAGCTTCGTGCTCTTCTGGCTGCTTCGTACTCTTCTGGCTGCTTCGTACTCTTCTGGCTGCTTCGTACTCTTCTGGCTGCTTCGTGCTCTTCTGGCTGCTTCGTGCTCTTCTGGCTGCTTCGACCAAAGACACCAGGTGGTGCTGTAGAGTTTCTCTGATATTATCTTCCCATCTTGTTCTACCTCTTGTTCTACATCCCTCTCCTCTTTTGGTATATGCCTTGCATCCTACCTAGTGTTACATCTAATGTGTTGGGGCTTGTTTAGTCTTTCCTACCTAGTGTTACATCTAATGTGTTGGGGCTTATTTAGTCTTTCCTACCTAGTGGTACATCTGATGTATAGGGGCTTATTAAGTCCTTCCTACCTAGTGTTACATCTAATGTGTTGGGGCTTATTTAGTCCTTCCTACCTAGTGTTACATCTAATGCGTTGGGGCTTGTTTAGTCTTTCCTACCTAGTGTTACATCTAATGTGTTGGGGCTTGTTTAGTCTTTCCTACCTAGTGTTACATTTGATGTGTTGGGGCTTATTTAGTATTTCCTACCTAGTGTTACATCTGATGTGTTGGTGCTTATTTAGTCCTTCCTACCTAGTGTTACATCTAATGTGTTGGGGTTTATTTAGTCCTTCCTGCCTAGTGTTACATCTAATGTGTTGGGGCTTATTTAGTCTTTCCTACCTAGTGTTATATCTAATGTGTTGGGGCTTATTTAGTCTTTCCTACCTAGTGTTACATCTGATGTGTTGGGGCTTATTTAGTCTTTCCTACCTAGTGTTACATCTGATGTATAGGGGGCTTGTTTAGTCTTTCCTACCTAGTGTTACATCTGATGTGTTGGGGCTTATTTAGTCTTTCCTACCTAGTGTTACATCTAATGTGTTGGGGCTTATTTAGTCCTTCCTACCTAGTGTTACATCTAATGTGTTGGGGCTTGTTTAGTCTTTCCTACCTAGTGTTACATCTAATGTGTTGGGGCTTATTTAGTCTTTCCTACCTAGTGGTACATCTGATGTATAGGGGCTTATTAAGTCCTTCCTACCTAGTGTTACATCTAATGTGTTGGGGCTTATTTAGTCCTTCCTACCTAGTGTTACATCTAATGCGTTGGGGCTTGTTTAGTCTTTCCTACCTAGTGTTACATCTAATGTGTTGGGGCTTGTTTAGTCTTTCCTACCTAGTGTTACATTTGATGTGTTGGGGCTTATTTAGTATTTCCTACCTAGTGTTACATCTGATGTGTTGGTGCTTATTTAGTCCTTCCTACCTAGTGTTACATCTAATGTGTTGGGGTTTATTTAGTCCTTCCTGCCTAGTGTTACATCTAATGTGTTGGGGCTTATTTAGTCTTTCCTACCTAGTGTTATATCTAATGTGTTGGGGCTTATTTAGTCTTTCCTACCTAGTGTTACATCTGATGTGTTGGGGCTTATTTAGTCTTTCCTACCTAGTGTTACATCTGATGTATAGGGGGCTTGTTTAGTCTTTCCTACCTAGTGTTACATCTGATGTGTTGGGGCTTATTTAGTCTTTCCTACCTAGTGTTACATCTAATGTGTTGGGGCTTATTTAGTCTTTCTACCTAGTGTTACATCTAATGTGTTAGGGCTTATTTAGTCTTTCCTACCTAGTGTTACACCTGATGTGTTGGGGTTTATTTAGTCCTTCCTACCTAGTGTTGGCGGCGTCCGTGGCTAAGGCGTTGCGAGTCCGACTCGTGAGCCAGCATACCGCGATCGAAACCCACTGCAGGCTGCGTGGATTTTTGTCGTGGTATGGGACATCGCAGGTCGACCCAGCCTAAAATGGGTACCAGGATGGGCTGTCCTGGGAAAGTAAAGACAGCCGGCGTAATGCTGACCACATTACCCACAGAGTGCTGATGGTCTGTAAAAATATGGGACGCTCTGCCCATATGCCCGATACGCCGAAAGGCGTGAAAAGGGATCTTTACTTTACTTTACTTACCTAGTGTTACATCTGATGTGTTGGGGCTTATTTAGTTTTTCCTACCTAGTTTTACACCTGATGTGTTGGGGTTTATTTAGTCCTTCCTACCTAGTGTTACACCTGATGTGTTGGGGCTTATTTAGTCCTTCCTACCTAGTGTTACATCTGATGTATAGGGGCTTGTTCAGTCTTTCCTACCTAGTGTTACATCTGATGTGTTGGGGCTTATTTAGTCCTTCCTACCTAGTGTTACATCTGATGTGTTGGGGCTTATTTAGTCCTTCCTACCTAGTGTTACATCTGATGTGTTGGGGCCTATTTAGTCCTTCCTACCTAGTGTTACATCTAAAGTGTTGGGGCTTATTTAGTCTTTCTTACCTACTGTTACATATAATGTGTTGGGGCATATTTAGTCTTTCTTACCTACTGTTACATCTAATGTGTTGGGGCATATTTAGCCTTTCTTACCTACTGTTACATCTGATGTGTTGGGGCTTATTTAGTCTTTCCTACCTAGTGTTACATCTGATGTGTTGGGGCTTATTTAGTCCTCCATACCTAGTGTTACATCTGATGTGTTGAAGCTTCCCTAAAGTTCATCATTTGTCATCCTATTAAACAGTTGCATTTCTTTTATTACGCACATCTTCATCACTATCATCCATTCTTTTTTAAATCTATAGACCATCTTGGGCTTGCTATCATTCTTCCATGATATTGGGTACAGAAACCAGTCAATGAATGTAGTTTATTGTGAGACCTACAGAGAAGAAATCATAGGGACATGTACACAGCAGTTACCAGATAGCTCCCTGTAGTCGCCCACCAGCCAGCGACATCTGTAAGGCCTCCCTATAGCCAGCATTAAACCCAAACTGCAGTGTCTGCTCCTGGCTGGCATCCATGCCTGTACGGAAGCCATCCTGGCGATCAAACACAAGGCAATTTAAATCAATGTAACAATGCATAGCCATCCTGACGATCAAACACAAGGCAATTTACTTCAATGCCACCATGTCAAGCCATCCTGACGATCAAACACACAGAAATTTACTTCAGTGCAACATTATCAGATCTCATTTATGTTCCAGACATGTGGCAACATTAGCAGATCTCATATTTAAGAGATGTGGCAACATTATCAGATCTCATATTTAAGAGATGTGGCAACATTATCAGATCTCATATTTAAAAGATGTGGCAACATTATCAGATCTCATATTTAAGAGATGTGGCAACATTATCAGATCTCATGTTCAAGAGATGTGGCAACATTATCAGATCTCATGTATCAGAGATGTGGCAACATTATCAGATCTTATTTATGTTCCAGAGATGTGGCAACATTATCAGATCTCTCTCACCAAATAAATCTTTAATTTGTTTAGCTTTTTCTTCTTAAAGTCCACACCATGTGGTACTGGTAGTCATGTTTATCCACAAACTTCTGTCCATGATTCACTTTCATATATCAACATAGGATTTATATAGCTTTTAAAAATTCTTTTCCTCATCTCAACTGACAAAGAAAGATTACAACATATTCTTTAAAATTATATATATATATATATATATATATATATATATATATATATTTATATATTTATATATATATATTATATAAAAATATTTATTGTGTCAAATGCTGCCTTTGCTTGAGCTATTCAATATTTAACTTCCTAAATACATCTTCCACCTGATGTTATCAGGGTAGACAAGTATTTCAACATATCAACTTGATGGAGGTTTATCCCATTTACTGTTGAGTTGGGTCAAGAATTGACATCCCAGCACTCAGGGCATTCCCATGCATGCTCTGTCCTCATCTTCAGCAACCAGCGCAGAATTCCAATACTGATGGTACTGGTCACAATCTGGTTAAAAGTCCATCTTGCCTTTTCTCTGAGTGTAGTGAGCCGGCCAGACCCTCTGGTTACACACAGGTGCCTCGTTCTCACCAGGCCATATTAATCTTCTTTCTCTACTGATTCTGTTGCTTGTTCCCAAAGGACCTTGACCACATCTGCTCTGTCATGTATCAATTCACCACCCAGTGGTGCAGATCCAGCCAATCTGTCTGCCTGTTTATTACCCACCACGCCGGCATAACCTGGAGAAAAGATCTAAAGTATGCTCACCAACAGGGACCTTTCCAGTGAAGCTAGCCATTTTGCTCAAAGCATCCCTGTCCTCACCTTCTTCAGCATGCTTTCAGAGTCTGTTACAATTACGACATGTTTATGCATCTTGTTCTCTAGCCACCAATGAGCTGCAGTTACCGCCTCCACCTCCATTCTCATGATTGATGTTGTGGTGTCATATGCTAGACTAAAGATTTTCCATTGACTTTCGCTACGAATCCCCAGGCACTTCTCTTTCCTGTCAACACTGAACCATCTGTATAGATAATCAGATCACCTGGGCATGAATCAACTGTTGGACTTTAACCTCTGTAGCACATCCAGCCCAGTGTTATCATAACCCTACATAGGTCAGACTTTTTCCCGCTGGTACTCTGACCCACTCCTCGTCCAATGTTCTCCAGCATGCATACTTGTCTTATTGTGTCTTCTGCTTAAGCCATCCACGATTTTCCCCTTTTCAGCCTCTGACCCTTGCCTGCAGCCAAAGCTTCCTACAGAGGGTGTTCCCTGTCTACATCTACTCTGAGGTATGACTTAGCCTGCAGCACCTTTAGTCTATCTGCAATAGTCCGCAATGCAAGAATGTATCGCATGCACACAATCGGGGTGTCTTTTGTACAACCCAGGATCAGCCACATAGCTTCATTCTGTATGCGTTCCAGTTTCTCTAGCTGACTCTTCGAGACACCCATTTACTTTGATACTGCATTTCAGAGGGTCAGTTTTCTTTGTAATTACAGTTACTTTGGTTTTTCTGCTGTTCAAACTAAGACCCTTGTTTCACTAACTGTTACACGTTACAATTATATCCATCTTTCCTACAGCTGTGTTTCATTGTCAGCAATCAAAGCTATATCGTCAGCATACAGCAGCTTGTTAACAATCTGCCCAACAACAGCTATTCCTGGCATACCATGTATGGATGCCCAACAACAGCTATTCCTGGCATACCATGTATGGATGCCCAACAACAGCTATTCCTGGCTTACCATGTATGGATGCCCAACAACAGCTAATCCTGGCATACCATGTATGGATGCTCAACAACAGCTATTCCTGGCATACCATGTATGGATGCCCAACAACAGCTATTCCTGGCATACCATGTATGGATGCCCAACAACAGCTATTCCTGGCATACCATGTATGGATGCCCAACAACAGCTATTCCTGGCTTACCATGTATGGATGCCCAACAACAGCTAATCCTGGCATACCATGTATGGATGCCCAACAACAGCTATTCCTGGCATACCATGTATGGATGCCCAACAACAGCTATTCCTGGCATACCATGTATGGATGCCCAACAACAGCAATTCCTGGCATACCATGTATGGATGCCCAACAACAGCTATTCCTGGCTTACCATGTATGGATGCCCAACAACAGCTAATCCTGGCATACCATGTATGGATGCCCAACAACAGCTATTCCTGGCATACCATGTATGGATGCCCAATAACAGCTATTCCTGGCATACCATGTATGGATGCCCAACAACAGCTATTCCTGGCATACCATGTATGGATGCCCAACAACAGTTATTCCTGGCATACCATGTATGGATGCCCAACAACAGCTATTCCTGGCATACGATGTATGGATGCCCAACAACAGCTATTCCTGGCATACCATGTATGGATGCCCAACAACAGCTATTCCTGGCATACCATGTATGCATCTAATTATGATTTCACTGTACAAAATGAATAAATCGGGTGATAGTACACATTCCTGTCTAACAACTTGTTTCTTCTTTTGTCAATATCTGCTTATGCCGCTAGGCGTAGCAGTTTATCAGACGACTGGTAGCTGAGCCAGGGCATGCTCAGTCGCTTGATAGGCCGCGATGTTATGCAGTCTCAAGGTGTCTGTGAATTCTTCAATCTATTCTTCTCAGTCTAATCCTGCCTCTTAATGTTTTGATTTTCAGGATGTTCGCACTTGCTGCTGGCATCGTTGGTTTCAATCTCATTAGATGGCAAAACCATTTCTTCATTCTTTGTTTCTTAATAAATGTGACGATGGGTGTTGTTGCAACAGTTCTTGTGATAACGTCATTTCTCTCATGTTCTTTTGTCAATGTCCAAGTCTGACAATAGAAACCTAAAGTCAGTATATAAATATTATATTAATAATTTGTCTTGTTGTCTCTGTTGGAATAGCAGGGTGTTGTACACTTGAAGCAAGTTGGTACGTGACACTGTTGGCTTCTTGTTTCTACCTCTGTCTATTTTACTACTGTATGTAAAGATGCTACCCAAGTGTTTCAATTCTTGCCTTGTTTCATATTTTTAAAAGTTCCAACTTGGTTGTCAGTTTCCATGGCTGTTTCTTATTTTTTTTAATTCTCAGATCTTTACCATCAATGCATAAGGTTTCAAAAATTCTAATAATTTCTTCACGTGATCAAATGCTTTAGTGTCATCAATAAAGCACAAATTCAGATCTTTATTGACGTCAATCATTTTTTTTCTAGAAGTGTTGTCTCTGTCCAGTATTGAGTGAATTTGTTCAATGTCATTGCAATCAAATGTTGGGGATATGGTTGGCCATGAATAAAATTAGCTCAATAGGAGCATTTATTTAACGATTGATAAAATATTTCAACCCTTAAAGTGAATTAAATTTGTGAATAAAGATGACAATTGTTTTTTTTTATTTTTATATGTTTATTTGTCATGTTACAATAAGCATTTATAAATGCTCGATTTTAAAAGCACCTCTAGTTGAAGTCTGAGTGACTTCCTGCATTAACTGGAGTTAAAGCTGCAAGAGAAGTCATCTGCAAGAGTTTTTGTCAGGAACACAGACAATCCTAAACTGTGTGGTACAGCTTGAAACAGGGTGTCAAGCATAGAAGTGGACTGCAATCTAGCAGTATATGGAAGTCTAGCTTCTTTTACCAGCAGCCTTACACTTTTTATGGTCTGGCTTGTCACATTTATCAATAAAATAGCACTCAGTGAGTCGTGATGTTGTGACTTGTGGTCTTGAAGATGTGACGTCCTGCTGGAACCTCTCTGCTGTGACCTTATACACAGAGTTGGCAGTGTTGTAGTTTATATGCTCACTGACCAGAGCAGTTTCAACTTAAAAATAAATAAATGATATAATGGCAGGTGCCAGTTATAAGATCTAGGTGCTCAGGGGTAGTCTGCACACACTTGGCCAAAGTGATCGACACCATCAGCCCCCACCTCGCCCATTATTTTGTTGTATTTTTCTGAAAGAGCTTGCTTGTTTATTATTCTGCCCATAGGAATTCCACTTTTTCCAACTGTCTTGTCCATAACAGCATTGGAGTAAACAGTGGACATCATGTAAACTCTCTTAGTGTCATGCCAGGTAACAGCCAAAAGGACTTCATCTTTTGTCACACATAAAAGGATCAGCTGCCTTTTACAGTTTCAGCTGCTTTTTCTTTAACAAATTAATCAGCATACACCCAAGTGTGTCTGACAAGGCAGCTTGTTTTTCTTCGTTTGAAAGAAGATTGTCAAGCTTAACAAGTTCATTTTCAGCAGCCCTGCTCAACGTACAAACAGCATTTTCAGCTGCACAAATATTCTGGTCTCTTGTGCCATGCCCACTATTCTTGTCTCTTGCGCCATGCCCACTATTCTGGTCTCTTGTGCCATGCCCACTATTCTGGTCTCTTGTGCCAAGCCCACTATTCTGGTCTCTTGTGTCAAGCCCACTATTCTGGTCTCTTATGCCAAGCCCACTATTCTGGTCTCTTGTGCCATGCCCACTATTCTGGTCTCTTGTGCCATGCCCACTTATTTCTTTAGATGTACTGACAACAACACCGTTATCAAGTCTATCGTTGTTGTCACTACTTTCAGTTTTGATATCAGGATAACATTCACCTGTGTATCTCTATCCAGGAATTATCATTTCCAGCACTACTTTTGCAGATTCCCAGTCAATAATACTACGGGTCTGGTTTTGACAACAGATATGACAAAAAGACTGAATATGAGCTGGTGATGAAAACTACCAAAACGTCACCGAAAACAACACTTGTAATGGTTCAAAGCGATACCCATCGCAGGCGCAGCCATCGTGGAATAATAAAAATACCTGGATGAAGCTCAGTTTGAAAACTATCGGTAAGGCCGCCTGTTTGCATGTCATGAATTAGACGATCGTCGAAGTTGGTCACCAAGAGTATGACCAGAAATTCGACAATCGTCACAGTTGGTCAGCAAAATTTTAAAGGAACAGAAAAAAAAAAAAAACTCTTTAATATGAAAAAAAGCCAGAATATTCAATCCAGAAATCAAACTGTTGGAAATGACAAGCATGTATTTCAGTGGGCAGGATTCTTTTTTTTTGGCTTGGTGAAATGTTGATGTACTTCTGTGGTCATCTTTACTTGACAGAAATACCAGGTAATCCACTGTGCTATTTATTGTTTTATGTTGCATTATTTAACAATCTTTTCATCAACTGATTGACTGATTGGCACCTTTCCAGACGATAGTGTTATACTGTGCTATGAGGAGGCATGGACTCACAGCCCATGGCGATGGCGAGTGTGACTAGCAAGACCTGCCCATGTCAAGAAATGTCTTCCACAATGAGAGCATGGGATTTCAGGACCATTGTTGTCACCATCTGGGTTTAGTGTGTTTCTTCTCAGTCGTTCAGCTCTCATCATTTCTGCAACCATTTCTTCCTTCATTCTCACTCCCTTCCTGATGTGTCCCCTCCACGCAACAGTCTATGGAATTTTTTTTTTTTTACAAGTCCACCTCAGTACCTGTATCATTCATGTCTTGCTTGCACACATCTTTATATTGTAAAGGTCAATCTAAACATCTTCTACACATCCTTAGTCCACCATGGAGCATCCTCCTTAGGGACTCTGCTATCCTTCATTCTCCAGGTGTGACCCAGCCACCTGAGCCTTCGTAGACAGCATGGAAATGACTGTTGTAGTACTTGCTCTTTCCAGTACCTCAGTGTTTGTGATCTTGTCCTGCCAGTTAATGCCAAGTATTCTTTTTAGGCACTGAATGTGTGATCTATTTAGCTGTCTCTCCTGGTACGAAGCTGACTGATTTCACTGCAATAAAGCAGAGTGCTGAGAACATAAGCCTGAAAGACAAGAGTTTTTTTTTTAATCATGCTCTCTCTGTTTTCCTAAACTCTTTTTGTTAATCTACTTATTGTTGTTGCCTCTTCACCTAGATCCTGATGCTGGTTTCTTGATTCATTAACACCTTGCACCATAACCTTTGTCTTCTTTTAGCTGACTGTTTCCGATAAGACTTTAGGTAAAACTGGTCTTCTAGGATCTTCAGCCTTCACAGAATTACAAAGTCCATAATCCTAGCCTCTCTGCATGGCTCCCAGAGATAAACAGGAAACAAATTACTGAAACATCCCCAGCTGTTAAAGCATACTAGAAAAAGCCTTCAATGCAAGTGACTGGCATGATCATGAACTCGACCTGGAGAAGACTGTGGCCAGACCAGCAAAGACACTGCCTGTCCTTTGTTATTTCAGTTTGTGTTTCTGGGCAATAGCATGGGCTTGGAAGTTGACTGTGTTAATATCGCCTCCTAATGAGTATTTTGTGGTGAGCCTCAGCAAGGGAAGAGGTCCCAGTGAGGACAGAAAAAGTGCTATAAGAACACTCTCAAGACTGCTCTCAATTCCTCTGGCATCCACACAGCGACGTGGGAGGCTGCTGCACAAGACCGTTCTAGATTGTGTACCTCCGTCAGGCATAATGCAACGACCTGACAGGCAGCGGAGGTTGCACAGGCAGAGAAACGGAGGCAGACTAGAAAGAATTGTACTGCTAATCCCAAACTTACTGTGGCTTGCATCAGTTGTCCGCACTGCTCAAGAACTTTCCAGGCTCACACTGGACTAATCAGCCACTTTCGTACTCATGGTCATTAATCATTATTACTTTGGATAAAAAGTGGTCTTTATAACTCGTGATGGACAAACAAGTGAAGGACCATAGGAAAACGCTCACCGTGGAAGAAATAGAACACCTTCAGAAGTGGCAGAACTTTCCTTATTTTATTAATATTATTTATGATACCCAGATACCAACCTTTTTTTTTCTTTCAGGTAAAACGATGTTTGCTGATAATTTATTATTAATATATATTCACTGCACTTACTCCTGTTTGTAGTATTTAGTATGATTGTATACATTGCTACTGCTTGTTTATGCAATCTTTAGATTAGGTATTGTTATAAAGATTATAAACAGTAATCTTGAGTAAGAAATCAGCATTATTATTTCTTATAAGAAAAGAGGTTTCAGTTTATTTACAAACAACTATTTTTCCAAACAAGTTTTAATGTGAATTAAATTATTCAGAACCAAAGTTCCAGTGTACTTACATTTTTAACATTGCTGTTGATCTTCAGCCAGTCCCTCCCCATGTCCTCCTCCTCACTGTCCATGTCAGCACCAATCAGTGTAGACTGGTCCATTTTTGTGTGCGACATCTACAACTAACTACAACTATTTTAAACACAATTTGCTGCTGAACTGAAACAGATCAAGAGAAACCCCCCAACTCTGGCTGTTGATTCGCTGGAGGAAGTCTGTGGCGCAACGCGAATACAACAGTTTGCGTCTGAAAGGACTGCGTTCCTTGAGTTGTTGGTGTCCTTGCTGAAGAGAACCGTGGTACTGTCTGTACTATGACAGCTACTGCTGTGTCTAGTGTCTTCTTTCTACAACAATATAAGTTCTAGTCAACTTCTAGTCATAGTCTAGTCTAGACTCTAGCTAGACGACCCAAGTCCAGCTCTCCAGACCTGGAGTGCTTGTCAAGTATGAACTATGAGTATTGTAGTTCGCCTCTGTTATTTGTCTAGTTTGCGTATGCAGTTCATTCACTGATGGAATGTATCAGCATTCAACGGACAAGAATAAACACGACCGAGCAAGCGTGAGGGTGTAGGAAACGTGAAAAATTGAGAGGGCAAGACTCGGAGATAGCTTAAACAAACGTTAGTAGTATTCAGTAGACGCCATATTGGCCAGGTTTCTTTGCCGCGGGATGCCATTTTGCCATAATCCTTCCTCCCTGCTGCCCCGCAAAGTTTGGCCTGAGATTACACATCATCCCCGCCTGGTCCAGCTTATGTTACTATTCTTGGTAACCTGGAGGTTGAACGAGGTTTACAAGTCTTTTTACCTATAGGATTCTCAACACAGGTGTTAATTCAGCCGACTGTAATCAGGGAAGAGACATATTGCAATAAAGTGCAAGGTGACTCCAGCTGACCCATCTCATTGTGCAGGTTCTGGACACTTCGGACTGGACACTGTGGTCTTCGAGCACACCTGTACAGGATAGGCATAAAAGAATCTGCTGCCTGTGATTGTGGAGCAGAAAGACAGACCCCTGAGCACATACTGCAGTACTGCCCTCTCCCAGCAAAGACTGTGGATCTGGCCCAGGGGATCCACATTGCGAGAGAAGCTATGGGAGACCGGTGGCGACCTTAAACGCACAATCCTATTTTTGACCCAAACGGGACTCAATGATTAACATGACTGATGTCGAACGAAGAAGAAGAAGAAGAATTGTGCAGGTTGTGATGAGAAAAGATAATCATCACAGCACTTCGGACAGATCCATAGGTGTTTCGATTTAATCCTCAGTAGCTCCATTAGTGTAAAACGACTAAAGACACATGTTCTGTATTGATTGATGACACGTTTAGTTGCGTGTTCATTTCTCTCAGCTCCAGACTGCACCCCCAATGTCAATCAGCCTAGACAGGGATCTGAAGTCTTGTGGTGTGCTCCTCTGTAGGTAAGTGCTGCGCGTGGCATTAATAACATCGCTTCTGTCCAGTACCGGACCAGCCATAGCAACAGCAGTGTCGGCAAGATGTCTGCACGCTAATTTTCTTGAACACCCGCATGACCAGGCACAAAGATAAAGGTTATTGTAGTCACTCGCGAAGTGCTAAGCTTATGACAAAACCAGCCTGACGTTATCTTTCTATTGTTTTCTTGGTCTGCCTCGTATTCTACGAACATTCAGCTTCCTTGTGTACACAGTTTTAACCTCTATGTCATTTAACATTCTCTCAATATGCCCAAGCCAGTTCAGTTAATTAGATCTCATGATGCCAATGATCAGTGGTAATTTAAATAGATTATGAATTTCGTTGTTGCTTCCCACTCTTCATTTCCCCCCTGTTTGCATTTTTAATTTGCCCAAAGATTCGTCGTAAAATATTGTTTTCGAAAATTTGTAATGAGCTTCGTCTCTTTTAGTTGTGCTCCAAGCTTGTTGGTGTCTCTAGTGCTTCTTCTTTTGTCAAAATCTGCTTGTGCCGCTAGGCGTCGCAGTCTATCAGATGATCGGCAACCGAGCCAGGGCGCGCTCAGTCGCTTCATATGCCGTGATGTTATGAAGTCTCAAGTTGTCCGTGACTCCTTCAATCCATCTTCTTCTTGGTCTTCCCCTGCCTCTTGTTGTTTCGATTTTCATGTTGTATGCTCTTGATGCTGGCATCGTTGGTTCCATTCTCATTAGGTGACCAAACCATTTCATTCTTTGCTTCTCAATAAATTTAACAATGGGTATGGTTCCAATAGTTCTTGTAATCACATCGTTTCTCACTCGATCTCTTCTGGTTTTATTCGCAGCCATTCTCAAACATCTCATTTCACAGGTGGTTAGTCTTCTCTCATGTTCTTTTGTTAATGTCCAAGTCTGACATTGATAACCTAATGTCGGTATAAAGATTGTATTTATAATTAGTGCATCCAAGAATAATGTGCATTGCTTCGTTTTTAATTCTTTGGTTTTCCATAGCTGTTCATTTGTTTAGTGCTGAGTGTCATGATGACCAGTGCATATTCAGTGGTGGAGCAGAGATGTCAGTTGAAGTGGCGCTGTTTATTGCTTTGTATCGCTCAAGCTACTGAGCAAGCACTTGTCAGTAAAACTATACCCGACTGCATTTACTGAGTAGTATGGATACGGCTTCTCGCTTCTCTACCTTTTCCGATTAATTAAATCAAATCCTATAAATAGCAAGCGACTAAATTTATTACATTTACCTAAACCTAGAATAGATTTATATAAAACAAGTTTAGCGTACTCCGCTGCTCATTTGTGGAACCAACTCCCACTAGACCTGAAAAATTCTAAAAGTCCCTATTCATTCAACCGTAAACTTTTTCAATTCATACTTACAAGCGATTACATGCCACCTTGAATGTAATGTAACCCATATTGCATATTCAATTTATTATTAAACAAGGTGTGTATGATATGTATGTTTGCGCGCGCGCGTGTGCTTGATATGTATGTATGTGTAGGCGTGTTTGTATATATATGACTCTGAGTATGTTTTTTGTCTGCTTGTGTATCTGCGTGTGTGTCTGCGAATGTATGCGTCTGTGTCCTTGTGTATGTGCGAATGTGTGTGTGTTCGCGCGTATGTCCACGTGTATGTTTCAGTGTGAACTGGTTTCTTTTTCTGCATATTTGATGTGACTGTGTATATCTTCGTTTGTGTCTGTGTGTGTCCCCGTATGTGTTTGTCTGCGGGTGTGTCTATGAGGCTGTATGTATGTATCTCTGTGTGTGGGTGTCTGTATGTCTGTCTGCGTGACTGTATGTGTCAGCATGTGTCTGTCTGTGCATGTCTATGTGTGTTTCTCTGTATGTGTTGTGTGTGCCCCTTTGTTGTCTGTATGTGTCTGCATGTCAGAGTATATGTCTGTGCGTGCTGAATATATGTGTCTGCGTGTGTATTTCTATGTGTTTGTATGTATATGCATTTCTGCGTGTTTGTCTCTGTGGGTGTCAGTATGTGTTTGTCTGCCTGTTTGTCTGTATTTGTGTGTGTGTGTGTTTGACTGCGTGGTTGTCTATGTGGCTGTATGTATGTGTCTGCATGTTTGTCTGCGTATGTGTGGTGTGTGTGTCAGTGTGTGAGCACGAATGTAAATATGTGTGCTGTGTGTTTCCCTGTGTATGTTTATATGTGAGTGTCTGTGTGTGAGTCTGTATTTTTGTCTGAGTGTTTGTGTCTCTGTGGGAGTGTCCGTGTGTGCATGTGTGTGTCTCCATGCATGACTGGATTTATAACTGTATGTGTGTATGCCTGTACTACGTATGTATGTATTAATGTATGTATGTATGTATGCCTGTATGTTTGTATCTATGTATGTTTGTGTGTACGTATGCCTGTGTGTATGTGTGTATGCATGTTTGTTTATATGTATCTGTGTATGTATGTATGGAATGTATGCATGCATGTTTGTGTGTGTAAGTGAGTGGGTGAGCGTGTGTATGCGGGTGTATGTCTGCACGCGCGGGGTTTTGCATGCACTTTACAACTCATGCTTTTGTTTTCTTTTATAATATTCATAATATGCATAACATCATATGATCATAACATGCTTTATTAGTAAAATACAACTGCTGTGCGAAAGATGGTTGACTGGAAGGGCCGAATGTAAGACGGGCCTGCGTGCCCAATTTGTGACCCTTTGAAAATAAAGTTCGTTCGTTCGTTCGTTCGTTCGTTCTCTCAACGCCTTTCCTCCAACTTTCTAAATGGAGTGTTCTCCTATATCGTTTATGGCACCATTGGTCCCTTCAGTATGGATTCCTTGTCCTCTCTTCAATCTTTTACAGCTTTTTTTTTTTTGAGGAGTCATCTCTTAAGACCCATATCTAGAGCACCCTCCACCTCCCCTTCCCCCTTTTACGGTACGTAATGCTATACAGTACCGGCACCTTTTATTAGGCGTATTCAGAGCAGCTGTAACAGAAACCTTGTGGTGGGTACGGACATCATTTTCAATTCAGTCCTCCTGTAGTAGACACCACACAGTGCGCACAGTCCTCCTGTAGTAGACACCACACAGTGCGCACAGTCCTCCTGTAGTAGACACCACACAGTGCGCACAGTCCTCCTGTAGTAGACACCACATAGAGCGTACACTCCTCCTGTAGTAGACACCACATAGAGCGTACACTCCTCCTGTAGTAGACACCACATGGTGCGCACAGTCCTCCTGTAGTAGACACCACACAGTGCGCACAGTCCTCCTGTAGTAGACACCACATAGAGCGTACACTCCTCCTGTAGTAGACACCAAATTATGCGCACAGTCCTCCTGTAGTAGACACCACATTATGCGCACAGTCCTCCTGTAGTAGACACCAAATGGTGCGCACAGTCCTCCTGTAGTAGACACCAAATGGTGCGCACAGTCCTCCTGTAGTAGACACTAAATGGTGTGCACAGTCCTCCTGTAGTAGACACCAAATGGTGTGCACAGTCCTCCTGTAGTAGACACCAAATGGTGCGCACAGTCCTCCTGTAGTAGACACCAAATGGTGTGCACAGTCCTCCTGTAGTAGACACCAAATGGTGCGCACAGTCCTCCTGTAGTACACACCACATGGTGCGCACAGACCTCCTGTAGTAGACACTAAATGGTGTGCACAGTCCTCCTGTAGTAGACACCAAATGGTGCGCACAGTCCTCCTGTAGTAGACACCACATGGTGCGCACAGTCCTCCTGTAGTAGACACCAAATGGTGCGCACAGTCCTTCTGTAGTAGACACCACATGGTGCGCACAGTCCTCCTGTAGTAGACACCAAAGGGTGCGCACATTCCTCCTGTAGTAGACATCAAATGGTGCGCACAGTCCTCCTGTAGTAGACACCACATGGTGCGCACAGTCCTCCTGTAGTAGAAACCACATGGTGCGCACAATCCTCCTGTAGTAGACACCACATGGTGCGCACAGTCCTCCTGTAGTAGACACCAAATGGTGCGCACAGTCCTCCTGTAGTAGACACCACATGGTGCGCACAATCCTCCTGTAGTAGACACCACATGGTGCGCACAGTCCTCCTGTAGTAGACACCACATGGTGCGCACAATCCTCCTGTAGTAGACACCACATGGTGCGCACAGTCCTCCTGTAGTAGACACCAAATGATGCGCACAGTCCTCCTGTAGTAGACACCACATGGTGCGCACAATCCTCCTGTAGTAGACACCACATGGTGCGCACAGTCCTCCTGTAGTAAAAACCAAATGGTGCGCACAGTCCTCCTCTAGTAACCACTAAATGGTGCGCACAGTCCTCCTGTAGTAGACACCACATGGTGCGCACATTCCTCCTGTAGTAGACACCACATGGTGCGCACAGTCCTCCTGTAGTAGACACCAAATGGTGTGCACAGTCCTCCTGTAGTAGACACCACATGGTGCGCACAGTCCTCCTGTAGTAGACACCACATGGTGCGCACAGTCCTCCTGTAGTAGACACCACATTTTGCGCACAGTCCTCCTGTAGTAGAAACCACATGGTGCGCACAGTCCTCCTGTAGTAGACACCACACAGTGCGCACTGTCCTCCTGTAGTAGACACCACATAGAGCGTACACACCTCCTATAGTAGACACCACATGGTGCGCACAGTCCTCCTGTAGTAGACACCAAATGGTGCGCACAGTCCTCCTGTAGTAGACACCACATGGTGCGCACAGTCCTCCTGTATTAGACACCAAATGGTGTGCACAGTCCTCCTGTAGTAGACACCAAATGGTGCGCACAGTCCTCCTGTAGTAGACACCAAATGGTGCGCACAGTCCTCCTGTAGTGGACACCACATGGTGCGCACAGTCCTCCTGTAGTAGACACCACATGGTGTGCACAGTCCTCCTGTAGTAAACTTCAAATGGTGCGCACAGTCCTCCTGTAGTAGACACCAAATGGTGCGCACAGTTCTCCTGTAGTAGACACCATATGGTGCGCACAATACTCCTGTATTAGACACCACATGGTGCGCACAGTCCTCCTGTAGTAGAAACCACATGGTGCGCACAGTCCTCCTGTAGTAGACACCACATGGTGCGCACAGTCCTCCTGTAGTAGACACCACATGGTGCGCACAGTCCTCCTGTAGTAGACACCACATGGTGCGCACAGTCCTCCTGTAGTAGACACCATATGGTGCGCACAATACTCCTGTATTAGACACCAAATGGTGCGCACAGTCCTCCTGTAGTAGACACCACATGGTGCGCACAGTCCTCCTGTAGTAGACACCACATGGTGCGCACAATCCTCCTATAGTAGACACTAGGGTTGTACCGAATAGTGATTTTCACTATTCGGCCGAATACGAATAGTGTATCATCATCATCAGGTGACTTGCCGACTGGCGTGTGCGATCATGCCTCTCCACCATCTGCTATCTCTTGCAGCATATATCAGTCCGTGTGCTGACACACCTCCATACCATGCAACAATACTGTCAGAAATCTTCTATCGTTGTCTTCCTTTATCCCTCCTTCTACAGATCTTTCCAGTGGTCACCAAATGCTCACAACTTCAAGGAGTGCAGCCTAGCAAAGAAAGATACCGACTTCAAAAAGCCCAACTCGAACAGAAGTTCAAACTGCTCAGGCCCCCATAGCGCGAGGTACCAGGGATGCCCGTACATCAAGGATTGTAAGAGATCACGGACAGCAACCACCACCAGACATTACTGTCGCCCAGGGGACAGACAGAGCTACCAGGTGCCCAGGCCGCGAGACCACACAGAAACCAACTAAGTCCAGGCCGAAATCTCTACCTTAAAAAAAGAGATCGAGGCCCTACGAAAAGAAAACGCTACCATCAAAACGAAGCAAGATCTAGACAGAGATGAAAACATCGAAATAAGGAGACTGCTACAAGAATCCCTAGAAACCCAGAAACGGCAGGAGATCGAGCTAGCAGACTTGGGGAAATTCAAGTGCGACCTCCTAGCAGTCCTAACCGATCTCAAGAAACAAAAAGAAGAAAGCGCCGAGACCAGTCAGGCCGAAGCGGCAAATACGAAGAAAGCACTCGCAGCACTAGAAGCGAAGCTATCAAAACTCAGCAAAGAAAGCATACAACTGGAAAAAGACATAGCATCCACAAATATTGTTATGGAAGCTAGAGAAGAGGCAAGGAAGAGAGCAGTCAGAAGAAATCAATTAGAAGCGGCTAAGAACAAGGAAACAAACACCACAAACCAGGGAGAACCAACTAAATCCGGCGTAAAGAAGGTAGAAGTCCCAGAGGAACCAGAAGTCAGCGAGGCCAGCATCCAAGAAATGCGACAGAGATTCAACAACATCATGCACCCACACGGAATCAACTTTGTCCAGGGCGAGTACAGGATACAGTTCTGCCATGAAACAATGTCAAAGGAGGGCCGATTTCCGGTCGGACCACTTGGACCCAGACGCCTGAGTTTCCTTGTAATGCGCGACCAACTCAATGAAGCCCATGCGCAACTCTGTAAGGCGAAAAAACCTCAAGAAAAGACCAAATAGATGAGATTGCCGACAAAACCCAGCAGTCGAACCGACCGATGAAACCCAAAGCCATCAGCCAACCAGAACTGACCAAGTCGCCATGACACCTGCCAAAACCCAGCCCACCGGACCGGAAAGCCCACCTGCGTAACACCAGCCAGACATGACGCCCGGCATATTCTACTAGTCCTTCTCAGGATTAGTATACCACCCATCCCCAACTCAAGCCACAGTTGCGAAACACCAAGGAAAGCTACAACGAGACGTAAGACATCGTCACCTACAAACAAAGAAGTTAAAACCGCAAAGACACCAGGACGCAAATAAAACCAAGCCCCAGTGGCAGGTTAAAGCCGTCCGAAGTTTTCTGTTTTTTTTTTTTTTTTCGATTTCCAATGCAATGCAATCCAGCCTCTTTCAAAACCATCGTTCGCTCGGCCGTTTGTTCGATGTAATTTAAACGCACCTTCATATTCTCGTTAGCAATATCTTCAGTTTGATTTTGGCGAAGACACCCTAAAAAAACAAAAATAGCATGATCTCTCTCCCACTCCCCCCCCTCTATCTCTCTCTCTATCTCTCTGTCTCTCTTTCTCTCTCTCTCTCTCTCACACACACAGACACACACACCCACCATACGCACACTCACAGACACACACTGCAATTGGCATTGTATGCAGTTTGTACCACGCAAGCCGGTCGCAGTTTCCCCCTCTACTCCAGGCTAAGGCTAAGGCAACAGCAACTATTGTGTTAATGAGAGAGTTATTTCTGTCCATCATAGTGTATGCAGAAACGGGATTAAGAGAACCACTATTCGTATTCGGCCCGACCTCAACTATTCGGCCGAATACCGAATAGTTATTAGGTCCACTATTCGGCCCCGAAGCGAATACGAAGCGAATATTCGGTACAGCCCTAGTAGACACCACATAGAGCGCACACGCCTCCTGCGGTAGACACCACATGGAGCGTACAGTCCTCCAGTAGTAGATACTATATGGAGCGCACAGTCCTCCTGTGGTAGACACCACATGGAGCGCACAGTCCTCCTGTGGTAGACACCACATGGAGCGCACAGTCCTCCTGTAGTAGACACTACATGGAGCGCACAGTCCTCTTGTAGTAGACACCACACAGTGCGCACAGTCCTCCTCTAGTAGACACCACATGGTGCGCACAGTCCTCCTGTAGTAGACACCACATGGTGTGCACAGACCTCCTGTAGTAGACACCACATGGAGCGCACAGTCCTCCTGTAGTAGACACCACACAGTGCGCACAGTCCTCCTCTAGTAGACACCACATGGTGCGCACAGTCCTCCTGTAGTAGACACCACATGGTGTGCACAGACCTCCTGTAGTAGACACTACATGGTGCGCACAGTCCTCCTGTAGTAGACACCACATGGTGCGCACAGTCCTCCTGTAGTAGATACCACATGGTGCGCACAGTCCTCCTGTAGTAGACACCACAAGGTGCGCACAGTCCTCCTGTAGTAGACACCACATGGTGCGCACAGTCCTCCTGTAGTAGACACCAAAGGGTGCGCACAGTCCTCCTGTAGTAGACACCAAATGGTGCGTACAGTCCTCCTGTAGTAGACACCACATGGTGCACACAGTCCTCCTGTAGTAGACACCACATGGTGCGCACAGTCCTCCTGTAGTAGACACCACATGGAGCGCACAGTCCTCCTGTAGTAGACACCACACAGTGCGCACAGTCCTCCTGTAGTAGACACCACATGGTGCGCACAGTCCTCCTGTAGTAGACACCACATGGTGCGCACAGACCTCCTGTAGTAGACACCACATGGTGCGCACAGTCCTCCTGTAGTAGACACCACATGGTGAGCACAGTCCTCCTGTAGTAGACACCACATGGTGCGCACAGTCCTCCTGTAGTAGACACCACATGGTGCGCACAGTCCTCCGGTAGTAGACACCACATGGTGCGCACAGTCCTCCGGTAGTAGACACCACATGGTGCGCACAGTCCTCCTGTAGTAGACACCAAATGGTGCGCACAGTCCTCCTGTAGTAGACACCAAATGGTGCGCAGAGATGCCCCTTTTCCTAGAGAAAAAAAAGCCCCCTTGGTTGTGTTCTGTAACAGCGACTATCGGCCGGCATTTCTGTTCTCCTCGGGTCAGGGTGCACTCTAGAAGTCAGCAAGGCGCTATCTACGAGTCAGCAGCACGCCATCTAGAAGTGATTTAGTGGAAAACAGTTTGTTACGCCAACGAATACTCTGCCCTCGATACAAATAATTAAATTAACGCAGAGCAGTCTGCTGCCAAATAAACCGCAGCTGCAGTCGAGCTTGATACCTCGGTAGTATGTGGGAGCTTTATGCGTATCATTAGTTTGGCCTTTTCTTTATATAACCATTGCTAAAACGCCTCCGCCGAAGAAGACAAAAAATTATTTACGCCTCCCGATTTGGCCCAGTTGTGAGCAATATACGGATACATGAAAGGGTTATGTCCCTAGATGATAATAGTCCATATGTTGCAGCATTGACAGCCCTTGAAGTGTAGATTCCTACTTAAGGGAGTAATCTGTAAACTGAATGCAGACCCATTTGGGTCAAATACCTATATAACCGTGCAATGGGAGGTATGCAAACACAAAATGCAAACCACGAGACAACTCACGTGGAGATGGTAAATTGTGTGTTATCAAAGACAGTTCATCCTATGAAGTGAGAGGAAGAGTTGACACCACGACGTTGTAGTGGAAGGACGCGTCATCAGAGCTCCTGGTAACTGATGTTATTATTATGTGCGCAGCTGTAGCGCGTTGTTCTAGACTAGACCTGCACATCTATGTGTTACGCTGGAGTTAGGTGTCTAGGTTATCTGCGGAAATTGCCACATTAACCAGTCCAGTGTGATTGAGGTTCGTGCGGAGATTTTAGGAGATCTCAGTGTCTGTATAATGTTTAAAGAATTGTCCATCGGCTTGTATGATTTCTCTAGTGATAGTATATCCAAGTGATAGGTGTCAGAGAGACGGCCACGTGATCACCAGCAGTGGATTTGCGCTAGCGGGCAATGTTTGCCAATAGCAACCACGGAACATAGTGTGGCAATAGAAATGTTCGACAGCGTCCTGAATATGTAAGCATCGGAAGTGTGAATGACAGTAGCAGTATGCAATTAGTATCTGATGATGCCATCAAATGTCCTGATGTCAAAATACAGCGAATAGATATTAACGGTCATCATGTGTCATGTGTCATATATTACTGTAGAGCGGGAGTGGTTACTTGTAAGTGTGGCACTATAAAGTAACCCTAGATACTTGGCAAGTGTGCAGTGTAACCTGTGCATCAGCTATTTTGGGCCATTTTTGGGGGTATTTTTTTTCCTAAGTCACCTAGCGGCCCGGTTCACACCATTCGGGGTCAGCGCGAGGCTCCGTTTGAGGTCACCTCTACCTCTTCTTCGTTTTTTTTTTTACTTCTTTTTCTTCTTCTTCCTTCTTCTTCTTCATTTTTCTTCTTGTTCTTCTTGTTTTTGTTCTTGTTCTTGTTCTTCTTCTTCTTCTTCTTCTTCTTCTTCTTCTTCTTCTTCTTCTTCTTCTTCTTCTTCTTCTTCTTCTTCTTCTTCTTCTTCTTCTTCTTCTTCTTCTTCTTTTTCTTCTTCTTCTTCTTCTTCTTCTTCTTCTTCTTCTTCTTCTTCTTCTTCTTCTTCTTCTTCTTCTTCTTCTTCTTCTTCTTCTTCTTCTTCTTCTTCTTCTTCTTCTTCTTCTTCTTCTTCTTCTTTCTTCTTTTCTTCTTCTTTTTTCTTCTTTTCTTCTTCTTCTTCTTCTTCTTCTTCTTCTTCTTCTTCTTCTTCTTCTTCTTCTTCTTCTTCTTCTTCTTCTTCTTCTTCTTCTTCTTCTTCTTCTTCTTCTTCTTCTTTTTCTTCTTTTTCTTTTTTTTTCTTCTTCATCTTATTCTTCTTCTTCCTTTTTTTATTCTTCTGTCTTCTTCTTCTTCCTTCTTCTTCCTTTTTTTCTTGTTCTTCTTCTCGTTCTTCCATCTTCTTCTTCCTTTTTATTCTTCTTCTTCTTCTTCTTCTTCTTCTTCTTCTTCTTCTTCTTCTTCTTCTTCTTCTTCTTCTTCTTCTTCTTCTTCTTCTTCTTCTTTTTCTTCTTTTTCTTCTTCTTCTTCTTTTTCTTCTTCTTTTTCTTCCTCTTCTTCTTCTTCTTCCTTTTCTTTTTCTTCTTCTTCGTTTTAGCCGACGCCACATAAACACACAGTGAAGATATCTACAGTTTAGACCAACTGGGCGCACATGACTAGAGGCGACGAGCTGTTGAAACCCCTGGAGCTGGTTTAAATGTTCTTTCGGTCTTGGCCTCTACCTGAACACCCACCCACCTTCCACTTGTGAAGTTTCTTTGGCGAGTCATATCTCAGGTTTCCCATCAAAACGGGTCTGACATTGAGTGGCCTATAATTTGACCATTGATTGGCCTAAAGACGGAGATCCTGACAGAGTTTGATCGACTGCAGATGCTGATCAGTCCTGCCCACCAGCCTACAAATACGATTACAGAACCTTATGCTGATACAACAACTTCCAACAACACTTCGCTGACAGCCTTTGCCCGAGCAACACGTTGAACGCGCAAGCCCGCCTCGCCTGAACACGTTGCCCCGCTAACTATCCATTCGTTGCCTGATTTTCGATAACCAGCTACTGGACAGAATCGCTTGATATTCGGCTGAGTCTGTCTCGACTGAGTTATCGGAATCGGCTGCGGGTGGGTCATTAGCAGCCCGTGTACGCACCTAGCCAACGACAACCACCAGCAACACAGATCTACAAGAATCAACAGAGGAAGGAACAACGCCCTAGGTAATTATAATTTACATTATAAACTTTCTAAACCGAGACCTAGGGCGTGCGTTTAACCTCTAAATAAATTCGAGAACTTTTTATTATCGTCGTAGAAAATGGACACTGCGCCCATTACGATTGAATCACCAGCACAGGAGACCGCTCCTCCGGGAGCCGACCCTACAGGGGTGCCTGATGCCGCCTCAGTAGCGACGCAAGGACCCCCTCGCCAACGCAAGCAGCGGCAGCCTGAGACCAGCACACCAGACATCATGCAGTGCTCGCGCTGCAATAAGGCGTGGCATACAGCTTCGTCCTGCCGCAGCAGCCTCTCGTGCAGATACTGTTCTGGTACGCACGAATTCAAGGAGTGCCCGCTGGCTAAATTGACACTAATTTTAAAAGACCGAACAGCAACCGCAAGTGCTCCAACTGTTCCGGTGCGCACGGCGCGAGATACATGGGCTGCCCGTATCTCCAGCAGTGCAAAAGATCACTTAGAACCGCCCACGAAGCAGCCAGAGAGAGATACGTGGCACCCAGGTCCTCAGCAGCACCAAAGCAACCGAGTGGGAAGCCAGCACAACGGACAACAGACAGACTAACCGACAAGACGATCACAGCCGCAATGGACCCTGAAAAAATCTCTGAAATCTTAGCGGAAATCAGAGCTCTCCGCAAAGAAAAGTCCGACACCGACGCTGACAGAACGCAGATGCTAGACCTGATTTCGCAGATGCGTGACGAAATCAAAGCATTGAAAAACGACAGACGAGAACAGGTATCGCAGCAAACAAAGTGGCTAGCAGAGGCTGCACGAATGCAAGACAACTTGACAGAAATGACACTAAAATTACAAGCAGAAAAAGCTGCAGACGAGACCCGACGACAGGAAGAAAGGGAGGAGAGACGAAAAGAAACCGACGCACTTAGGGAAGCCCGCGAGAGCACTTACAAAGAAGTCACTCTTATGATCCAGACAAAAGCAGAAGCAGAAGCTGCAGTGCTGGCGGCAAGAACAGAGCGCGCCCTGCTAGAGAAAGCAAGAGAGGCCTCCAGCAAAACTGTAAAACAACCAAATACCGACAAAAGCACACTTACCGAAGCGGTAGTGATGCAGCACCAGGAACAGATGACAGACCCCGATATGAACGAAGAACCAAGCGATGAGACAGCCCACAGGCAGGCACCCCACTCAGCAGCCTGAAACCAGTAGCTGACGCAACCTGCGAGGCTGAACTCGACGCATTGCTTGAAGAATACAACGAGCATATTGTCCCGCACAAGCTGTCGTACGACGAAGAAAGTAGGCGCTACTGCGTTCGAATACCACTGGGAAACCATCCTGAAAAAAGACAAAACACCAGAAGAAACAGAAGCGGGCCGACTACTTGACCAATTCTATGACGAATTTAATGCGGCCCTGATCCAAATTCGCAAGAAAAATTGGAATAACGGCACTCCCAGGAGACGAGGCCGCCGCCAATTCTAATAGCCACAGAAAGAACCCACCAAACAAGCCGCCATCTTTAAGGACAGCCTTAAGCAAACAACCACCAACCGGACAGCGGGTCGACGTACCGGAGCCACTCCCACCCGCTCCGCCCCAATGGCAAATAACCGCGTAATCACCATTTAACTAACCAAAATCTTAATCTAGTTTATTTTCAGAAAAAAGAAGACAACGGAAAATACCACAGGCCGCCCGACGCCCCGAAGCAGACAGCCGAGGGCATTGCACCAAAGGGGACCAGCACTTGGGAATTCCAGTCACCGTCATGCCACCCCACCCCACCCCACGTGTATGTTAACAATTGCCTTTCACTTTTATTTCAGACCAAGCGACCTCAGCCGACCGGGATGGATCCTGCCTCTATCTGTCACTCTCATTCTCCCGACCTCACTATCACATCTACTGGCACATTCGGGCAAACTGACCCTTCATTTGCAGTCTATCTTACGTCCACTACTTCTCCACACTCCGTGGAAAAAAAAAAAAAAAAAAAAAAAAAAAAAAAAAAAAAAAAAAAAAAAAAAAAAAAAAAAAAAAATTTTTTTTTTTTTTTTTGGGCCGATCACAACAACAGATTGTGACGGCCCTGTTTGTCCTGAAAAGGAACATTGTTCGTATCGACGGCGCAACGGATATTTGTTTGGCTTTTTCCGGCGGCTTTTAGATCGGCAACCAAGCAGCAACAGGGCACCAGCACAGCGACCAGCACGAGGCAAACCAAGCACCAGCAACAGTCAGCTAGTACCCTTCAATATCATCGCAAAGAGATCTGGATCACACCAGAACCCAAAACCGCAAACAACGCAGCACAGCAAGGAAGCAAACAACAATAATATCAGGTGTGTCTACACACCACAAATAAAAGGAAACCATATAAGACAGCAAAGGACCCTTCTTCGATATAGCAGGCCCTCGGGCGGCTGAAAGAGGATCAAGTTTGGAATTTTTCTTGGACAACTGGCATGGCATGGCTTACTTGTGCAAGCAACATCAAAGCGCAGACACAGAGCGAGAGGGTGCGTTGCCTCGTGAAGTGCCTTATTATCGAGTGGGTTCGTTGCCTCGATTTTAGTTCAGCGTGCGCTTGGGAGGAGAATCACAGGTTACCTCAGGTACTAGTATTGATCGCTGCTTGTTCGGCTTGATCTGCTAGACCTGAAAACTGTAGTGTTTTCAAATCTCGAGTCGACACGCTCGACTAAGTCAGTCGTCAGTCGTCGTTTCAGCCAGAATAATAGTGAGAGGGTAGTAGCCTCACGTAAAGCTACCCGCTACCCGAGCCGAAGTGAGAGGTTGTAGCCTCACTCTAATCTACCAGAACTAAGGACGTTGCCTCACGTTTTAGGGCTGTCGCTTTTGAGAGGAGGATCACAGGTTCCCTCAGTCACTGTGTTGATCGCTGCTTCGTTCGGCTTGATCGCCACTGAAAGCTGTAGTGGTCCCAAATCTTGATCGATACCCGACTAAAAAGTCCGACTGTCCCAGCACTAAGCCTTGTGTACTGCTCTGAACACCCTGGGAGGTCTACTTTTAAAGTGGTCCTCCTAACCAGCTTGTTGCTTAGCAGAGGACAAGCTTTTTGCGAAAGCTCAGACCGTTCAAAGACGACGCAGCCACCAAGAAGTCAGCAGAGCCCGGATCAAGATTTGTGAGTATAGTCTACATCTAAAAACACTTCAAATCCTTGACTAGGGCTTAGCCAACATAAACCCTAAACCGGACAAAATGGTTGTGACGAGAGCTCGCTCTCAAGAACCGAAGCCAGGCGACACCAACCCGCCAAAAGGACCAGAGGCCTGCATCCAAACACGCGTCTATCAAAACAGTGACCGTGCACAATCTAATGCCGTCTCGAGAAAGAAGGTAGCCACAACCGACAGCACAATACCTACTAAAACCAGTGCGCGTGGAAAGGAAGCAATGAAAGCCGACTCCCACAAACACAATCTTACCAGAAATGCCAACCTTCCATACCCCACCAGGAGAAGCGGCAAACCAGCCTATAATAGCAGAAGCGCTCCCCAGCAAATACTTCCGTGCATTCCGGAAGAAAACACAAGCGAAAGGAAAGCCACTCCTGACAATAAAAGTCAGAGTGACGCAACTTCATTTTAGCGAGGTATCCCTTCTCGCAAAAGGCATGAGGATAACCCACCAAATCGACATCCTGGAGTCAGGGTTAGGGAACAAGTCAGTGGCGTCGTTTCTACCCCTGCAAACACCACGGTATGTTGACACTTAACGAAACCGCCAAAAATAGTGAACTATTTAACAAAATCAAAAATTCGACAGAACCGGTAAAAGTCGACTTAAAAAACGACATCGCCATCACTGTGGAACCGGTTAAAGCCACCACCAAGATTGTAGTCAAGGGCATCGATCCTAAGCAAGATATCAAAACAGTGGCCGACGACCTTAAAAAAGGAAACCCGGACGTCATTTTCATCACCATCAACAGACTATTGAAATCGTCAGGGGAAGCAACCTCCTTACTTACGGTGACAATAGGGGGCAAAAGCCTCCCCGCCCACATCAAACTATCGACACAAAAAACGTCACTGCGAAGCGTTTATACCCGCCTCTCATCCAATGTCTGAATTGTTTAGGGTTCGGCCATAATCAAGGACAGTGCCGGAGAAAGACTATCTGCAAATTCTGCAGCAGAAAATCACCATCACCGACAATGTCCTAAAGCACTGGCCGCTGGTAACTATAAATCCGAGAATCCGGAAAGGAGATGCGTCCAACTGTGGCGGAAACCACAGTGCCAGATACAAAGGCTGCCCTACAATGAAGAATGAGCAACTGGCACTGCGTGAGTCGATACTGACAAATGTCCCGCTAAAAGTAGCCAAACTGAACATCATCAAATCTAGAAACCTACCAGAAACCCAGTCAGACCTTAGAATCCTGCGAGCCGGTATGACAGGACTTGCTGCTTCCATAACTGACCCAAAAGTAGTAAATCGCGCATCCGCTACAGGACAGCCTGCCAACAACAACACCGAAGATCACAAAAAGATCCAGGCAGACTTTAGAAGAGAGCTGGAAACACCATGAAAAAACAGCTTGCTACCGAAAGAGAGGCGAGGCTAACAGCTGAGAAAATAGCGGCGGAGAAAACGACCCAGCTAAAAGAACTAGTCGTAAAACGGTAACAAACTACAAATACCATGTCGACAAACTAGAATGCCTGTACATGGCCCACCAAAAGACGAGAACTGAAGTAGACTCACTCAAATCCCGAAAACCGTCTCCCGCTTACCTTAAACAAGTGGGAAGATAGAGATGGAAAAGTACGTCGAAAAATACGTCGAAAAAGCCAACCTAGGCACCACCGAAGCGATTAAAAAAGCAGTCGAAAACTACTGCAAATGTTGTCCTGCTGGAACAACTAACAGAAAAAAGTCAAACAACAAGCCTGCGCCAAAACCCTGTCGGACGTGGAAAGAAAGCTCGGGTTTCTAGTACAATAAAAAGCGACTCCTCCCTGAACGACAGCCAACCAGGCTCCAGCACTGAAACAATAACGGCTCAGTAGCCAGACCCGAAACCGCACCCCCTAGAGTAACCAGACAATGACAGAAAACGTCACACAAAACAACTCTCCGGAGGCCAGCGCTAACACAGCGCTCAACAACAACACGGTCAACATATCGATAATACAATGGAACTGCAACGGCATAAGAAAAACGCGCTAACAATACTAAACGATGGATCCATCACAAGGATAAGCCCATCCCTTAGCAAGCGAGACTCAGCAGTCGACCTGTCAATAGCCACAGCTGGGCTCTCGGGCTGCCATTGGTCAGTACTAAATGACACTAGCTCCGACCACCTTCCAATCCGGATAAGCACGAGGGCCCAAGCACAAGTGGACGAAGTAAGCAGACGGCCTTCGTTCAATTTCAACAAAGCAGACTGGGCGGCGTTTCAAGCAGATCTCAACTCCGTAACGTTCGACGAAACAGGCGAGGAAGATCTGGAACGCCGCACAGCTAAAATCACAAACACTATTCTGGAGGTGGCATGCAAACATATGCCACACAAAAATATGCCTAAACACATCACCAACAAGAGACAAAACAAACCTCCGCCACGCAAAGGCGGCAACATCAGAGCAGTAGGCTGGTGGGGATGCGAAATGTGAGTCCGCTATTGGAGAGAGACAAGCCGCTCTACAAAAGTACCGCAGATGTCGCTCAACAAAAACTTACAAGAATTCAAAGACAAGCGAAATGCCGTAAACAGAGCGGTTAAAAAGGCAAAAGAAAACAGCTGGAAGACATTCTGTCAGTCGCTCAACCCGAACACCCCCTCCAGCAAAGTCTGGGCGCAAATAAAATCCATCAAAGGGGATCGGAAGAGTAACAAAATTCCCACGATCAAGAACCCATCACTCGCCGTCACAGACAAAGAGAAGGCAGACACCTTTGGGCACCTATTCTACAGCGTCAGTTCCCACGAAAACCTCAGCGAAGGCGAAACGGGTCGACGAAAAAAGTACATCGAGGAAGAAGCAGCAAAAAGGGAAGAGCCCACGACTAAGTATGACTACCTGAACGCAGACATTACGGTGGACGAAGTCGTCACCGCCATAAGGGAGAAATCCAACTCTACAGCAGGAGTCGACATCTTAAGCTATCCCCTTCTAAAAATGCTCCCCAGAAAAACCATTGTCTCAATCACCGAGCTCTTCAACGACATCTGGAGCACTGGGTGCATTCCAAAGCAGTGGAAGCAGGCTCTGGTAGTACCGATACTAAAACCAAATAAAAACCCCCACAAACGCGGACTCCTACAGACCAATAGCCCTCACATCCCACCTCGGAAAGGTCATGGAGACGGTCATCAACAAACGACTGGTTTTTCTTCCTAGAAAAAGAGAACCTATACAGCACCACCCAGTCAGGTTTCAGACCAAACAGATCCACAGTCGACCAAATCATTAGGCTGGAGGATGATGTCAAAAACGGGTTCAAAAAGGCATACACAACGATGGCCGTCTTCCTAGACCTGTCTCTGGCATACGATCAATGCTGTGGAGAGAAGGGGCACTGATCAAATTAAAAGGCTCGGCGTCAGAGGAAGAACCTATAACTACATCAAAAGCTTCCTGAGCGAGAGAACTTTCTCAGTCCTAATCAAAAATGAAGGTTTCCGCCACTCTCACACAAGAGAACGGCATTCCTCAAGGTGCTGTGATTTCGCCTACGATCTTCACAATCATGGCGAATGACCTGCACGGTGCAATCACAGACAGCAAAATACAACTGTCCCAATTTGCGACGACTGTGCGCTGTGGCTGACTGGACGGGATTTGCCTAAAACTCGTAACGAGCTTCAGATCGAATTGAATAACATAATGCACTGGATGAACCAGTGGGGTTCAATGTCAACACCGACCAAATCCGTGCTTATGATATTCAACAGAAAGATGAAACAGCTATACGAGAAAAAGCAACCAGAATTGAAATGGGAGGCAGAGTGATTCAGAGGAGAGTGCACACAAAATTCTAGGGATGGAGCTGGATGAACAACTGAGCTGGAACAGGCACATAGACTACACGGTGGAACGTACTAAACCACTCATGAAATATGCTTAAAATCATCAAAGGCAGCGGATGGGGCGCACATACGAAAACAATGCTGTCTTTTTCTACAAAGCATATATACTAAAAGCATATATAGGGAGAATGGAGTACGGTTTCCATCGTGTACGAAGCGGCTGCCGACTCCTTACAAAAAAAAGCCTAGACTCCATCCCAAGGACAAGCTCTGGCGTCCATCATAGGAACAGGCAAACCACATGCAGAGCCGCCATGGAAGTGCACTCGGCGTCATCCCTCTGAATCTTCAGGAGAAAACAGCTAGCCCTAAACTACTGGATGCAAACGTCAAGCTGACCCGACACAAACCCCGCCAGAAAGGCGTTCCATCCGAACGTACCCAACACGGCGAATACCAGTTGCAAACTACGTTTCCTAGAACCCGTCGCCTGGCTGCTAGCTATCTAAATCAAGGCTAAGCGGTCAGTAAAAAAACACGCGTTCCAAAACACCAAAGAACATGTAGCTTCATCTCCACCATGGGAACTGATTCCTCTCCCCCGCAACCGACACCCCGACTCACGAAAACTCATCTCAAAAACAAACCGAGAAAGGAGAAGGCTAGGATAATAGCAGACGAGCTCATCCAAAGCCTGACCGAGGACAGTTCCCTTATTATATACACCGTGATGGCTCCAAAAATGAGAAGGGCAAGGTCGGTGCGGGGCTCTACTCATCAAAAGTCAGAGTCACAGAGCAGTACAAACTAACAGACGGGGTCGCCATAATGCACCGCCGAACTGATAGGGATACAGAAAGCTCTGGACTTAGCCCTGACAACAATGCACAAAAAAGTCTACGTTTTTACTGACTCGCTGGCCGCTGTTCAAGCATTAAGCAGCCTCTGCCAAAATAGCAGACCCGACATCAAAGAGGGTATCCTGACAGCAGCAGCAGCAAACTTCGACAAAAGGGGGTGCCACCTCACAATTCGGCTGGATACCAGCCCACAAGGGAATAATCGGCAACGAAAAGGCCGACATGGCAGCCAAAAAGGGCCATCAACTGTCGAACCGCACCTGACACATAGGCCTAGGCAAATCAGAAAGGCCGTGCAAGTCCGCAAGACAAGTATATATCACGAGGCCTGGGACACACAATGCGCAACAAGGTGTGCAGGGCTAGAACAACGCCTTCTCAACTACTAAAAAAACCAGACTCGCCTCCGCAGATCAAGAGACCCGATGAAAATACCAGTCTTCAACAAAATTGGGAACCTCAGACTCGGCAACTGGACGGAAACGTACAAAACGCCGAGGTGTGCCGAATGCAATATGAACAACACACTAGCAGCCCACTTCCTACTGGAATGCTTCCAGGTTCGAAGTGCAGAGGACGCCCAATATTGACGCCACCGTACGAAGCCCAAAAACACACTTCCCTCTGTCACCGAGGATCCTAGCATTGTAAACAGCGACCCCGGACACCCAGAAACTGGTGAACTAATACATAAGTAGAACAAATGTCAGGAAAAACTACAAACCCCAGCAACAACAACGCATTCAGGAACAGACCCAACCACCAACTGAGAGGAAAAACAGACCAGAGGAACAGCGACAACCCTCTCTCTCAAGCCAAGGACACCCAATAAAGGAGCCTCTAAAATACTACTCATCTTTCTTCAACTTCCGACCTCCTTAAGTCCTTTAAAAATTTTCGGAACTTTATCAATTGACTTTACCTATACTCTGTCCAGTCTAACATCTTTACCATTTTTTACAAGAAGAAAACTTGTCTAAACATTGAAAAAAAAAAAAAAAAAAAAAAAAAAAAAAAAACTTAAAACAAAAAAAAAAAAAAAAAAAAAAACAAAAAAAAAAAAAAAAAAAAAAAATTATAAAAAAAAAAAAAAAAAAAGCCGAACGCACATGCAACAATGCAAGATGCGAACACAAAAAAAAACATAAATAGCACAAAATTAGATGTTAAGATTTGGGGGGCATAATGACCAAAGCCGTGTTTTGGGACGCTGACGGGCTTGGTTGTATCGAGATGGTAACCCGGTGTCGCCTTGGTACACTCATACGATGGCGGGCCATGGCCAACAAGATACGGAAATGCATAAGGATGACGGTGGCACGAACACAGGCGTATGGATTACGCCTACAATGTCAAATAACTATTGACAATCCAAACAAATATAACGCGGGTCCAAAATAACCGCCGCTCAATAATGGAGCTGGTAGGGTCGACTGAACCTTTTTGTTTTTTTCAACATCGGAAATCGGTTGACTTTAGATAATACTAGATAGTTAAATTGTACTCTTTCCATGTTCATTGGGAGAAGGACTTAGGTAAGTCACCTCCTATTTTTTATTATTAACCATCCCTTTTTGATAATAACAATGCCTCTCACTATGGAAGCCATACCAGCAGGGGAAACATTCGCAAGGTGGTGCAGGAGATTGTGGCCACATGAGGAGAAGGACTAGGATGAACACCTCTAAGCAACAAGAGATGACCAATGGAGCAGCAGAGAAAAACAGTTG
>CAJHNH020003841.1:0-7500 GCA_905116865.2 Candidula unifasciata
GCAGAAGTGATTGCTAGGATATCCATGCATAGGCTAGTGAAACTTAACAGCTCATACACAAGCCAAATAACTACACTTGGGAAAATAGACAAATCACTCTTGTTACAGATGGCATCCATTCCATTTGTACCCGATTGATATTCTTTGCTATCGGTTTGGACTCTGACACTGAAATATGTAGAACAGATGTCGGCATTTCTCCCTTTGTCTTGAACATGTCTGAACGAGATTCTGTTTGTCTCAGAGTTATTACTGTATAACGTATCAACCCCGCCCCCCCCCCCTACCCACCCACCCACCCACCCAATTTGTTTCTTTGTTTCATACACACTATACACACATACATTTATTTAATTATAACAATTCCGCTGTAGCTGGAAAAAGAGGGAATAGACACGAAGGCGTCGTCAAGCAGTCAACAGTTAGGATACAAATTGCAATTTTGTTTTCACATAATTTTTTTTTTTTAAAGTCAACTTTAACGTATTAACGGATCGATAGAAACTTTTGGAAAAATTGTTACAAATGCATACTGAAAAAAAAAAGACAAGACAGGAATACCGGAAATATCTCTTTTCTTTAGAAAAGAGAAGTGTGGAAAAATCACAACAGAGAGAAGCTAAATTTAAAAATTCGTTATGTGCGACAATACAGTGGTTAGTTGCGTATCCTTTGTAGGACGCCGCAGAACCAACCCCAACAGTCCCTGGCTGTTGTGTGGTTTTTCTAGGCAAATTTACGTCCAGTAGTTTGCCATTTCTTTTTGGATGGTCGGCTTTCTTGACACCATTGTCGAAACCAACGCAGGCGCATTGCCCGCAGCTGGGATCGAACTCGGCATTCCGGCATTACGAAGCGTTCGCATCCACTTAGCCACAGAGCCGACCGACAATACAATGAATGACATTAAAATATTAGAAAGTATGTAATGTAATGATAACGGTTAGCAGCAAGCCGTTTGCTAAGATTTGGTGAAAGCAAGAGACACAATGCCATTACAAGACTTCTGCCAGGAAGAGAACTGCCAGGAGGCGAATTCGTAGCTAATTCTCGTCTTCCACCCACAAATTATCTCCCCCCCCCCCCCCCCATAACCCCCCCCCCCCCCACCCTTTCCCTAAAGTTTTTGTTGTAAGCACAATTCTCATGCCTGTGGGACATCTGGCATAGATGCCATATTCATATTTCACAGACCAGTCGGTACACAACTGATTATGTAATAACTAAGAAATTAACGGGGACTTGAGAACGTCTAGCCACAGAGCTGCTCCAGATGTTGCTGAGTAGCTTTTTTCATGTAATGCTAATGACTGGAAAAAGACTTACGGATTCAATGACACACTTTGGCGGTAGAGTTTTTAACCCAAATAATTATTTGATTTTGTTTCTATTTGTGTTAATTGCTTTTTTATTTATGGTAGTTGTTGTTTTAAAATGTTGTTTGTCTGGGTAACTGTGGTTGGTTATTGCGTTCACTGGACAGTTAGTGAATCGACTGGTGGAATGTTTCATTGGTTAATTAGTTTATTGTCTGTCTGAGTAGATAACTGATTGATGAAATTGATAATTGGCTAGTCCGTTGATAGCATAAGCTGGTTTGTTGGGTCTGTGAGTGATTTGTTGTTTGGTTGGTTAGTTGATTGGTTGGTTGATTCGATGGCGTGTTGGTTAATATATTTGTTGGTGGTTGGGTAGTCAAGTAGAGTAAAGGCCCCCTTTCCACATCTTTAGGCGTATTGGGAATATAGGGCTATACCTATATTTTTATAGACCAATCGGCACTTGGTGGGTGATGTGGTCAGCATCTTTTTCTTTTACAGGACTGCAACTGGTACCCACTCAAGGCTGGGTCTACCTCGGAGTCAGGGTAATTTAAAAAAAAAAGTTTTGCTTCGTCAGAACGCGATCCCACGATCTTCCGATCCACAGGCGGGAGTCTAGCCGCCAACGCTCCCAATCCACTGGGAGACATACATTTAAATGCATGACATTAGTTAGTGCCGCCTGACTCCTTGAAGCTTTTCTATCTTAATGAGGTTGGTGTTGAGACTAACGTCCAGCTGAGTGCACAAGAACAGTACTGAAACAAACAGGCACCATTTTTTGAAAAGTAGAACGTATATACGCGTATTACTTGAATGTACTTGTTATCAGTATCAACATTCCACCAACACTGTCTTTACTTAGTTTAGCATTATTTGTATAACAGTAGGAGATCCGATGTGGTATAGTGGCTAGGTACTCGAGTGTGAATCGATATATCTAGGGTTCAGGTCTCTACGAAGCCAGAACTTTTTCCAAAATAACCTTGGGTCCAGGTCGACCCACCCCTAAATGGGCACCAGTATATTCCTAGGAAGTAAAGGCGCCCGGCATGATGCTGACAGCATCAACCTTCTCCCCATTGCGATTGGGCTGTACAATTTAGGTCTAGCCCAATATGCCAAAAGCTCCTGAATGTGTGGAAAAGGTCCTTTACTTTTATGTCTTAGGACAGAAGAAGCGGAAGGCAGTCTTAAGGTTGAGGTTTTCGGCTGCATGTATATTGCAGTCGCCACAAACGGTCCGGGTTCAGATTGTTATTTTGTGATACAATAATTTTATCCACTTTACTGAGAATTCAAACTAATGTGTTAAGACTTCGAGGATAATTCTCTAACCCATCAACCAGCTGCTTCCTCTTACTAAACAAAACGCGAGCTTAATAATTGCTTTAATGATTGCCAGAAATGGCGATATCAAAATTTGATAACCAAAGCACTATAATTCGAATTATTCGAGAGGCAATAAATAAAGTCATTGGCTGGCTTTTTGAGGATAACACGCAATCGTTTACTGATAAGAGCATATAACCAGAATTATATGGTGGGGGAGGGAAGGGATAGGAGGAAGCTGTGGATACCAAGCATCAAGGATACAATCAATTAACCATGAAGGTTCCATGAAATTGTTTTCTGACTCTGTGTCTCCTGTTTTAGTTGTTAAATAAAACCAGTCAAGAGATACAACAAAATTTCTTCGCAATAAAATGTAATAAAATGCAGTTACGGGAAATACTTTTACATAATACTGTGTGCCTAATTAATAATTTTATTGTCATAAATATAACGTATCTGCCTTAAACTTTACTCTCAAGACTTGATTTTTAACACTTTAGTTTGTTTACTGCCAATATATCTTCAGTGCACAGCTTTATAGCTTTCTACGAAATTCAGTTTCTTTAAAAAATATAATAAATAAATAAATAAAAAAGACCACCCGCTAAATTGATAAAGTGGTCATAGGGAACCCCCTAGGTGCCATCTCAGCATCCTTGCCGTCATCTTCATGGTCAGTGACATCTTCATGGCAGACATAAATCAAAAGAGACCCACCTACATCAATGAACTGGTTCTTTGTCATTTTAACATTGGATTTCATTACAATAATATCTGATAAACAACACTTAACTAGGTTCTATGCCATCATGAACCAGAGACATAGAAACATATCTTTATTCCCGTGTGTTTTCCGGGGCCCTATTATAGGGAAAACAAGAATAGAACCACTGCCAACCCAAAAGAATGTCGTAAGAGTCGACTAATTGGGAGCTTCCTTCGAAGTCGGACTGCATCTGCCTGAGAGGCAAGGAACAACAGTCTGCATACAAATTAGTCATATCTGTCAAACGGATGTACACGCAACACTCAGGTTCTGGAAAAGGAGGAATACAGTCCAGAAGTTGATGAACAACCAGTACTTTCCGCCGGAGTTTACAGCCGGTAAACGCAAAGAAGAAGAAGATTTTTTATACTTTCAATTCGCACACACACACACACACACACACACACACACACACACACACACACACACAAGCTACTGTATCATTATTAGATGCACTAATTATAAGTAGAGACGATTGCACAATGCAAAGATCAGCACACCGAAAAGAAACATAGACTAGCCAGTACTTTAACTTTAAGAGATGTGTACCCTTATAATATTAACGTGGTTAATCAAAAACCACTGCAACCCACCCAAGCTTACCTACCTCGAAGAAAATCACAGTGCCTAAGCTGCAGATATTTGTACAATCAACTTTTAGACGAAATAACGTATTTCAACGTCTCCAGGACCGACTAAAGCAGCTAATAGCTAAACCTTCTTTCCAGTGTGTCACTGCTTTGAACGTCCGGCTCTCGGTACCACTGTCTCAAGTGGGAAAGAGAAAAATCGCCTGCAGCTGTGTTTGAACCCGGCACCCCAACACATTACAAGGCCCGTTCGCAACGCCAGGCCACAGACACCGTAAACCAAACCTTATCACAGTGTTACATAACCAGTGTCTTCTAAACTAATTACATATGTCAGTTTTAATGTAAGTGTTAATTACCTTGAATTGATCTAAGGGAGATACAGTATATAAACAGATCTCTCTAAATAATGCCACACAGAACTGCATAGAGGTCATGCAAGTGTGTAAAGACCAGCAAAGATGAACGAATCAGATTCTTCAATATGACATTATTTGCTTTAAATCAAGACCTTAAAAATGTGCAATAAATTATAGTAACCATGCCATTGTAGTGTAAACGTTGGTATTGTTGTTAACGATGTCAAGAGTGCTGAGAACATAAAACCACTGTTCAGGCAAAGCGTTTAAATATCGCTGCCCATTTTTGACATGTACCAAAGAGGAGCAGCGTTCTGTTACCGTTTTTGAAAACTGGTTGAAATTCATCAGCGAATAAAGGGCTAGTATGGTGATACACGTTTGTCAGTTCAGCAAGTGAATAGGTGGAGTAGGAAGTTTCCAACTGCGTGACTTCTTGACAGACTCACTACACGGTGTGCCTAACACAGCCTTGAACAATCTCTTCAATAGGTATCGTCAAGCACAACATATTTATAAAATCTACAAAGCTAAGAAAGTTCTGCGAATTACAAGCAAGCCAGATAGTTTCTGTATGCAATCAGTAATTAGGAAACTGAAGTAAACATAACAGTAAAATCAATATTTTCCACTGAAGCCGCCGTAGCCGTGCAGCTAGTCGTCTTGACCTGAAGGTCTTAGTTTCGAATCCGTATGGAGTCGAATTTTGGAGAGAAAAGAAAAGAGGGCTTTGTTTTCTTGGTCGACAAACCCTAAGATGGGTACCAGGCAAACTCCTGGAAAGTAAAGGCGACCGTCGTAATGTTTACCAGATCCCGCATCGTATGTTGACTGGTCTGAGGAATATTAATTTGCCATCATATGCCAGACGCCCCCTCTCCTCTCCCGCCCCTGCATGAACAGGGGCGATTAAAAGTATTTCTCTTTTCACATCATGTATAACGGTCCCGTAAATTTACAAAACGAGCCGGATCAGTTATGTGGTCAGTATAATTAAGGTTGATTTTATATTCCCGGTAGTTTACGATACTTCTTGTAGACTGTCGACTTGGCAATCTAGGTCGGTAAAAAAAAAAATTAAATTTCCAGCAATAAAAGTAATTGCAAATGACGCCTGTGTGGGTTACGGGATCCCATTGCAAAGGTAATAGTAAAGGAAGAACAAAGTGCCTCTCTAAGCATGTCGCAATAGTCGACTATGTAGGGGGTTTCTTCGAAGTCTAGGGGGCAAGGAAACACTTCTAAATTTAATAAGTTAGATCTGTAAAAGGGACGTGCACGAAAAACTCAAGTTCTGGAACTGTTCTTACTGTCTTTATTTTACCGCTTGTGGTGTAGTAGACAGGTGGGGTCTTAGAGCCTGAGTATTTACTACCACATGGATTTTATTTTGGCCCCCACAGAAAAAAATCCTCAGCCTTACCGAGGATTCAAACCTGGTTCTCCTGCTTGAGAGCCCAGTGTTCTAACCGTTCGACCAGCCGCTCCTCAGTTCTGGAACAAGATTTTAAAAACTGTTGAAGTTGACGAATAACCAGACTCTTTTGCCGTAGTTTCAGCTGGTGAATGCAAAGAAGTAGAAGCAGAAACTAGTTACTATTGCCTCCTTATCTAACCCCTTAAAGGAATATGATATAACAATGACAAATGTCGGAATGCCAACGGAAATTGCTTAGACATATGTCCCGAAAGTACTGATTTAAAAAATGCAGGAAATATATTTGATACAGACACTAAATTCTCATATATTGTAAGTGCCCAGGGCAAGACGTTTCATATGCCATTCTATGTACATCTTCAAATTCAGATATGTGTGCTGTTAATGTCACAGATCTATTGTGCTGTCGTTCTTTTTTTTTTTTAAATCTCTATCGCAAACTCGCAAGCTTTTATATATATATATCTATATATATATAATAATATATATATATATATATATATATATATATATATATATATATATATATATATATATAGGATATATATATATATATATATATATATAAGATTAAGGAAGCTCCAGAATCGGAACAGCTAGCTCCCTTACCTGTTGGCGTCGAGCTCGTGTTTTCAAGTACTCTTATCCTTCATGTGGGTTCTGGAACACCGTTTTGGAGGAACCAAAGAACAGATCCACAGTCTCCTAACATGCAAATTTAAAAAAAAAAAAAGGGCTTGCTGTAATTTGATGCTTTGACTCCAAAGGCGCAAATATGGCCGCCTAGCTATAAACCACATTATAACAAGCCAATTACATTGTTAAAGGGCAACGAAAAAAAAAAAAAGCATTTTCTAGTGGGAAAATTGTCATTGGCTTGAGCTCGTTGGTCGACTTAGTCTATCATAGGTGACAGACTTTTCTTTAGAAATAAAGGCGGTTGTCGAGAGATTGATCAAAACACCGTTTATCTGCTAATTAGTTTGAAAATGCCGACCAAGTATAACACATTCATTGCAAGTCAATTCACTTAAGGTTTTTTTTTTTTTTCGTGCTTCTAAACGAACGTTTCTATTTCAGACCAAATTTTTCTCCTGGCGGTACGTAAAAGTGCGCCTGGCACATTTTTAAAACATCATTTTCGTGAGTTGAAAAAAAAAAAATTTTAAAAGTGCGGAACCCAGCGTAAGTAGGTACTTTGTGGTAAATATAGGAACACGCTGAGAAAATCTGAGAACAATCCAACTAGACTGTCTTTAAAATGAAACCCACACAAGCATATAAAGTAAAAGCAGGCAAAAATAAAAAAATAAAAACACACACAACAACTCACAAAGAGAGCTAGGGAGTGATGTTGAAAAGACGACGAGGACAGGGCATGAACTGCATGGGCAGTGAAGGATAGAGCCAAAACCCTATGTGTTGGGTTGATGGCTTATGCTCCACTGGGTGTATAGAATCAGAATAAGATAGGCACATTTATGTCTAGAAGGTCCTGCATGAGACTCCTTCTTGTAATAGTGAGAATTAGTATGAGTTTCTGCATTTGCAGTCAGCATCTTCACTGCTTATTGCTCCTAGTGTCTTATAGTGTAAAGCCATTCAATCATCATACAATCTGTATCTCTGCCGTTCTACATTCATTTGTCCAAAATCTTTGTTTTTCTGCCTGTCGCAACTAAGGATTTAT
>CAJHNH020003841.1:12500-55387 GCA_905116865.2 Candidula unifasciata
GGGGTGAAGCTAATAAACTTACTCAACGTGTTGTCAGTGGATACCCCTACCCAGAGAGGTTACATAAGTTAATATACATTTGAAAGTGGATATAAAGACGAGGCATGCACATTTTGTTTAATACAACAATTGTTTCGTGTGCGGACAGGCCGGCATTACATAAGTGAATGTTTTATATTTTCCCAGTTGTTGAGAGTTGGTACTGCCATTATATTTCTAAGAGCGCCAGGGCTGTAAAAGGTCACTAAAGAATCCTCTTCAGTATATTCGCGCAAATCCGGACTAAACCAAGGAAATTAAAAGAATTTGTTGAGGAGTTTGTGGAAATGTGTGATTATATGTGATTGAAAATAGAGAGTTTTTTTTGCATGTTGGAATTCGCTTATTTGGTGAGATTCGTCAAAAATATTTCTTGGGGTTTACAAGAATTCTTACCGAGGGATATTGAAACAACACATGATGTCTTCTAATGGCAGTATTGCTCTGAACATGACAAGTAAGAGAGTCATTTAGATATAATTGATGTTTGTTTTTGTCGCTACATTACCTAATGATTGCCTATATATTATTTTATGTGTGTGTATGTGACCCTTAGTATACGTAAATCGTCTCTTAGCGTGTGGCTAGGTTATCATGAGCTAAATCTTCTATCGTAGCTATTTTTTTTTTTTATTTTAACTGAACGTGGCATTCATGACAACCTAGTCGTGTAACAGGGATCAGGAACTATTACTGGAAGTAAAGCTTGCCGGTGCAATTTTGGCTTTGACACCTATCATATACACATTAGTCTATATAAAAAATGGAGGTTTTACTATAAGGCGCCCCGCAGCTCAAAATATTAAAACAAATTCTATATTTTACTCTCGTACTTTAGGTCACACTCATATTCAGAGATTCGAATAGCCATCGAGATGTATTTTTCTCACACTGACAAGGAATTTGGTGCCCAACCAGTCTAACATTGTTATCAGGAAATATTCCTGGAAAAAAAATACAAGCAATCCAGAAGTGATAGTGACTATGGCATCTACATGGTGGCGATTGTTGCGTAAGTAAATAAAACCTCCCTTTTGTAAGCTTCTGGCACATCAGGAAAATAATGCTTAACCAAAATTGTTAAAGACTAGTCGGCACTCGAAGAATGATTTGGTAAACAACACTCTAACAGAAACAGCTTCTTAGAAATTGCTTAGTTTCTACTGTAGACCTGTGAACCATGGTCAGTTTTAAAAACAAAAATAAAATTAAATTGAACTCTTGATATTTAGGGCGATAGACGAGCTCCAGCCACTACAGAACTAAGGCTCCCATAGCATTAATTTATATATATATTATATTTGAAACTATATACCCAATATACAAAGAAACAAGCTATTAAATATTTTTTACACAGATCGCGAGTTGAAGCCAGTGGGAGTGGCAATCAGTTTAGAAAATTCATTAACACATATTTCATTAGTAGTGGTAGTAGTAGATTTTTACCCCACCAGGACATCACCCAGGTGACTAAAACCTGATGACACAAAGTGCCACCATGCGGTTAAGAATCGTCATGGAGAGGTTCCAGAAACCGCGTTCGGCCATTAGGCCATATTTATGGTCGGGCTATATTGCGGCCCCTGGCAAGAGCCAGAGTAGGGCTTCGAAAAAACGAAAAATTGCATCTCACAAGAAGATGGCGGGATTAACATAGCATATTTCCTTAAAAGGGTCAACGATATTAAATACAAATGCAGATTAGTGAAATTGAAAACAATAACTTTATTTTCAAGTGTGGTGTGTGTGTGTGTGTGTGTGTGTGTGTGTGTGTGTGTGTGTATATATCATACTGAGTTAATTTATTTATTATTTGCTCCTGCAAATATTCAGACTTGTCATTATACAGTTCAGCGTTTAAACATTCAATTCAGTTTTTTTTTTTTTAATAATACACATTCAGCTGATTCTTCTGCCAATATTATTCCGGTCATTATGATTCTGAGGCTGAACTTCGCTTGCAAGGAATTAATTTCTATATTGTTATTGACTGATAAAGATAAGTTATCGACTGGCCTGTTTTTGTTTTTGTTTTTTTAACTGACAAAAATATTTTACTAACGTGATCTTATATTTAGATAGGACTCCTGGTTCACAAATAATTATAATTTCTTAAACTGTGCATCATACGGCAAAATGCAAGGGATATTTAGGTTTAACAAAGAAATCTACATTGTCACTGACTAACACAAAGTGCGGTACTCTAGTGGCTAGAGGCTCTCCTACGGGTCTGCATGTGCTAGGTTCAAATCCGGTTCTTGTCAATTTAGAAGAAAATAACCTTCGCCCCTAGGACTACTCAGCTTAAAATGGACACCAGAGGAGGACAATCGAGGTCCAGGTTGGCCTATACAAATATCAGCGTAGAATCATACGCTCCAGATTTTTACTCACCCCCCCCCCCCTTTCCTCCTCGACATTAAATAGCTATATTCCTGATTCTTTAATCAATCAAATTACATTGTGTCAAAAAAATAATAAGAAATTATTATATCAAATCTGAAATTATTTCACACAAAAATAATTAATTGTTTGTGTTCCTTACGATGACTGAACGGCTTTTGATGTCTCCATTAAGTTGGAAGCCCATCCCCCCCCCCCCACCCCCATTCAAAGTATACTGTGAGGTTTACTATGTTTTTCCTAATTTCGCTCACGTCTTTTGCATCCGACAAGGGACACTTTGAGTCACTTAGTGTCAATCTCAGGCTACAATTGAGGATAAAAGAAAGAAATTTGAACACATTTTAGTTACTGAAGGTTTCAGTGTTTGTAATTTACATAATGTGATTACACAACTGGGTAAGGTAAAAAAAAAAAATGAAATATAATTTACAAAATCTTTGTTGTGGAATTCTCACTGTAATAAGCTCATATGACTAGTTCGTGTAGTAATCGGTGGTAACAAAGTTTACCTATTGTATCGGTTGTTGTTAAAGATTAAATGCAGTAAGACTTTTAAGGTTAATTATATTTCTTATTATAGTGGATGGAGCGTTTGTTTTATAAGATAGGGGAAATACATTTTGAACCAGCACAGTCTGATATATCTTTAGGTTTCCAGGCAACATTTATTTTACGGAATGCGAACATAAACGAGACAATGCACAATTTATTGCCTAACACATTTCTCTAAATCTCGACAAGTGCTTTGCTATCAAGTGTGCAGCAACACATAATAAAGCATTAAACACGAGTCCTTTCAAGTGAAATGTACAATGCACATTGTTTCTTGTTATCTTGCAGATCCCACCACACACACACACAAAAATATAATATTAACCACACAGCACCATGAGAGTCAAAGGTTAACCTAAGAAGCCTTATAGATTAACCTAAGAAGCCTTATAGATTAACCTAAGAAGCCTTATAGATTAACCTAAGAAGCCTTATAGATTAACCTAAGAAGCCTTATAGATTAACCTAAGAAGCCTTATAGATTAACCTAAGAAGCCTTATAGATTAACCTAAGAAGCCTTATAGATTAACCTAAGAAGCCCTATAGATTAACCTAAGAAGCCTTATAGATTAACCTAAGAAGCCTTATGACTATACATGTTTACTTACATAAATGATTTAAATGACAAACCATTCAACCAGGAAGCTTAGCGAAATAAATCATACATGTGGAAATTTCTACTGCATTCCAAATCATCCAACAAAACCGCAAGTAAAACAGTTTGCAGAAACAACCCCAGCATTTTTGGGCTGGTGTGGGTTTTAATAGAGAATTTACGTCCAGTAGTCTTCCATTGCTTCCTGGACGGTCGGCTTCTCGATACCATTGTTGAAACCAACGCAAGGCGCAAGGCAGGCAGCTGGGATCAAACCCGGCACCCTGGCATTATAAAGCTCTTTCGCAAAGTTCTAACCCACAGACGCCGACAAGTAAACAGGTACAGAAACGAAATAAAACAAGCTCACACAAAAATGATCCAATTGTCTGGAAAATATAACAGCGTTTTTTTTTTTAAATTGTTGGGCGGGGGGGGGGGGGGGGGGGGGGGGGGGGGGGGGGGGTAGGTGGATTCATGCTTAAAATGTTGCCTTGTGTTATTTTTATTTCGCCTCTTTCTAGAGCTTTCCAGTCGCATTTCACGTACATCATTTATTCACGTCAGCTCATCTTCCTCTCCATTTTCGTCTTAACTATGGAAATGTTAGCTAAAAAAAAGATCACTGACGTCACTGGTAGATCTGACTTAGATAAGTTTGAAAGATCGTCTTTGGCAAAGCCCCGTTGTTTCCAAATATTGTGACAGAATACAATAAATCACTTTCTATAATATGTGGACGACATATTTAGAATTAAGAAGCAAGCTAAAAATGAAAAATTAATATTTCTAACGTATTTATCAATGCGAAAATACCAGTTTTTCTTCTTTTGTGTTGTCTCTTAAAAGGCAGTCTAGAATGGTTTAGAGATAGGCATTAATATCCGCACTTTTCATAAAGCAATTGAACCCCCACGGGGAAATCAGTATATACAAAAATAGCTGTGAACATCAGGTATGTATGTATGCAGTCTTAGACTTCACAGAATGATGGGTAGATAAACACTGAATATGTATGGAATCATGTACTCAAACTATATGAACAAGGGATTTTTAATAAATTATAATTACCAATAATAAAAATAATATTGATAATAATAATAATAAAAATAACATATTCACATGATTTAATGTTTAATTTCATAAGTGAATAGAGGCGGTGGTATTAGCAGTCATAAGCCCTAACAGCCGGGATGCTGAAGACAGAGTAGGAATGGGAGAAGGAGAAGAATAGGAATATACATATATATCTTTATATATATACACATATGTGTTCATGGGTTCAATTGTTGTTATTCCAATTTAAGACTGAAATTTAACCCTAGGCCGTAATTTCCTGAGATGAAATGGTTTGGTCGTTTGCATCGCGGTCAAGAGGCCATGAGTACATATATATCGGAGATTCCTGAATCATTCAAAGAAACTATCGTGATACTCTCTGTGCAGCCGGGGGGTGGGGGAGGGCGAGGTTGGAGGTGAAGGTAGCCACATCAGCTTTCTGATGGCTCGAGAACTAGTTGCATACATATGCTGTGACATCAATAGACCAACATAGCTTAATGAGACAGGTGGAGACAGGCAGGCCCAGTGCAGAGTAGCAGGCATCGCCTCAGTCAGGGGTCCTGTTTACTTAGCGTCCTTTGGATATTCTCTCTAGTGTGCTGGGAACTGAACAGGCGGACGTATTAGCTGGTTCTGCACCACTTGGTTCTGAATTTATGCATGACAAGCTAGATGTAGTCGGATTCCTCTGGTAAACAATGGGCAGGCACTAATAAAAAAGTATAATCTGGAGCGAATGGTGCAGCTAGGAATGGGTATGTGTGTGTGTGTGAGGGTGGGGGGGGGGGAACTGGTCAATGTATAACTCAAAAGAAAGACCAGAAGGCCATGTAATCAAGCTGCTACTGGCATCGTTGGAGATATAACTCTTGCTGAATGAGGCTGGTGCGTTTATGGCTCTGCCTTCCCTGATATCAGATGGTAACTTGACATACTCAACTGATCATCTCAATTAGAGACCAGCCGCTCTCTAGAGAAGTGGCCAGAAGAAAGGAATAGAATCCAAATCAAGCAGATCACCATGCTGTTAAAAACATTTTCTTTTTTAAAAAAAATACTTTCATCCCAAAATGATCCAGTATGATGTTAATCCTTGCGTTTGTTGACCCCGAACTCTGAACATTGACTTCCGCCTTTCATTTACATTCTTTCTAGTAACTTCAGTATTTAAGATGGCCTGCGTATCTAATTTCTGAGATGTTGCCACATAATAGCCAATCCATCTGTATGCTGAGAACATGTAGAAAATTAGAATTTTTCATGCTGCAGATATACCATTTTCATAATTTTTGTTTAAAAAAAAGTACCAATGCATTAGTAAAGAAAACATACCTTTTCCACCCCTTTGGACATAATGGGAATATAGGGCTAGACCTACATATTTGAACACGAATCGGCACTTGGTGGGTGATGTGGTCAGCATCACGCCGGACGCCTTTACTTCACAGGACTATACCTGGTACCCACTCAAGGCTGGGTCGGTATGGGAGTTAAGAAAATTGCTTTGAAAAATAAAAATAAAAATAGTAAACAAATATCTAGCCGAACTATGACTATTAAAATAGATTTTAAAAAAAAAAACCCACACCACTGGTAAACGACATTTATTAGATACAGTAAATCAATGACAGAATACATAGTATTCTGATTATAAACACAATAATTTCACTGCCAGTAATCTGAGTTATTTGCTTAATTTCCCATGGGCTTTGCAAAACATTTCGAGCATTTACAGGATGTTTGTAGTTTACGCCGGCTCTGTGGCTAAGTCGATGCGAACGCTTCGTAATGCTGGGGTACCGGGTTCGATCCCAGCTGCGGGCCATACGCCTTGTATTGGTTTCGACAGTAGTATCATGGGGCCGACCGTCCAGACAGCAAAGGCAAACTACTGGACGTAAATTTGCTTAGAGAAACCGTACAACAGCCAGCGGCTGCTGGGGTTGGTTCTGCAACGTCCTGTAAAGGATACGCAACTAACCTTTTGTAGTTTACTGAACAATGCAAGTCCTCAGATGGACGGGGAGCGGCTAGCGGAACGGTTAGAACGCTGGGCTCTTAAGCAGGACTGGGGACTTTTCTCTGTCGGGAGCCCCCTCCCCCCCCCCCCTCCCCCCAAAAAAAATCTCAACCTGCACAGTCGTGGCGACAGCACTAGCCATTCTACCGTAAATTCCCAGGCCCAATAAGTCCACTGCCTACACCTCAAAAAAAGTAAAATAAAGTAAATGGATGTTTGTAGACAAAATTGTTCGTTTCAGTTTCAGAGGTAGTTGACTGCAGTTTGTGTGTGAGTGTGTGTGCGTGCGTGCGCAAGTGAGTATGTACGTGTGTTTGCGTGTGGACAATTTTGGTTCGCAGTAGATGGCAGTGACTACAAACATAGTCCAAAAGCCAGGGCCGTCTTAACGCGTAGGTCACTGGGCAATTTACCGGGGGCACTTGGAGAAAGAATGTATGTCTCTCTGTCTGTATCTGTCTGTATGGTCTGTCTGTCTGTGTGTATGTATCTGTCTGTATCTGTCTGTCTGAATCTGTCTGTCTGTATCTGTCTGTCTGGTCTGTCAGTCTGTCTGTGTCTGTCTGTGTCTGTCCGTCTGGTCTGTCTATCTGGTCAGTCTGTCTGGTATGTCTGTCTGTGTGTATATATACAAGTACCTCTATATATATATATATATATATATATATATATATATATATATATGTATATATATATATATATATATATATATATATATATATATTTAAGAGGTACTTCTAAGCAAAACCGAAGAGAGAGGAGAGAGAGAGAGAGAGAGAGAGAGAGAGAGAGAGAGAGAGAGAGAGAGAGAGAGAGAGAGAGAGAGAGAGAGAGAGAGATGGCATAGCTCAGAGCAGGAATACTGTTATGCGTAGGTTCTGTAATCTGCTTTCTTGACTCCAGACGTTGCCATTTCAGAGGGAAATCATTTTACTGGGACAGCAAAAAGATGACAACTATTTAGGTATACTTGAGCTGCTCAGTGAATTTGACCGTTTTTTGGGAAAAACATCTTAGTATGAAGCGACATTCTGGAAAAGGGAATCAGACATTTTATCCGGTAATGTTTGTGATACATTTTAACTCATGGGACAGCGGTCTTTTGTACTACCCTTGAAGACCCGTAGTGCCATTTACATGGTTTTAAATCAGTTACAAACGTATTTCATAGTTGTTGATTTCAAAGCTGTACGATATACATGGTTAGTGAAGACATCTTCTATAAGGGTGCCTAGCTGGTCATTATATTAGTTCACGTGTTTTTATAGTGAAGAGCAAAAGTCATTTGGAGGTGACAGGTTCGATTCCAAGCACAGTAACTATAGCTTTCGATATTTATGTTGTCTAATGTGCCTTTCTGTCTTTCTACTTTTTTCTAAAATGCATACTCCACTCCAGACAACTCCGAACAACTGACAATTACTGCCCGATACAGTGCCCAATACAGTCAGTTAGGCTGTGAAAGCTTCTAGATGTCCATCCCCATGTTTTCTCATGAAACAAAGAATCTAACTGACATTGTTTAAGATTTACTTAAAGATGACAAAATTCCACTCTCAAGCTACTGTGGTCTGTGATAAGATAATGCTTAAAATATGTCTTGACGATATACTGGATTGCAAGTGCAGATTCATCAGTTCAATAAGTTTGCCATCTATGTCGGCTGTATTTGACACAGCTTGAACTTGATGAGACTTAAAGAAGAAATGGGTTGACTAAAGTCTGTAAAATGTGTACTTTTCTTTTTTTTCAGCATTGATTTTCATTTTAGCTGTTTCTACTTATCGGCAACTGTGGCTCAGGTATTGCGAACGCGCATTATAATGTCGGGGTGCGAGTTCGTTCTCAAAGGCATCAAAAGCTGACAGTTTAATAGCAATGGCAAACTACTGAAAGTAAAATTTGCTTAGAAAAACCATAACAGGTTAAAAATAAATGCTAGGGTTGGTTCTGCAACGTCCTGAAAAGGATTCGCAACTAAGTGGATTTGTTAGATGAGGCTAATATACTGTATCTAAACAAGGAACAACTTATCTTCTGGGTTCTTCATCTTATAAACATCGTCCACAGTCGGTTTAAAACTCATCTTCTGAGATTCGGGTTGTCTCTGTCTCCCCATCAGTAGAATGTATTGGCATCGCCTTTAAAAAATGATTTCGTGCTAAATTATTGTTTCAAACACACAGTGGTCAGCACATCCACAATGTGATGCTGTGCATGCTCCGAAAGGGATTTCGAAAAAAGAAAGAAAAAGAAAACATGAATTGGATTACCTGTCAACTGACAGTGAACGGTTTGTTAATACAAAGACAGAGACAGAAAGGTTAGGTACACAAAAAAGGGAAGCCTGTAAAAACATCTTTCCAACAATTATTTTGAATGACATGCTAGAAAAAAATGAATAAAAACAAGCACGGTCTAGCTTACAAATGATACAACCTTGTTGTTTCCATCAATGTTATTGTCTTTGAAAAGATATTTCTCAGAAACTAGAGATAAATTTAAAGAATATGATTTTTAAACTAGGAGTGTCCATGTGTAGTGATGGGAAAAAACGGGAACGAACGAAGTCTGCGCCTTAATTGATATGATGTAACCGCAGAGCTGTCAGAGGAGGTACTTCTAAGCAAAACTGAGAAGTTCAAGACGAAAACGTTCCTTTACATTCTATATCCTCACCTTTCAATTGACAATAAGTTCAGAGGTTTATTCACACATTGAAATTATGTTTTCTTTCTTCAATAAACTGAAAGCCCATTAATTGTGAACATGGGGTTAATATGTTGGTACTTTAATAATATTCTACCCCAAACAGGGGAAATCCACAGGTCATAACGGAAAGTCTAATATTTCAGTGGGTGGTAGATCAGCTGCATGTAGTCGAGGGACCTAGGCTGCTTTCTGTCGTGGGACGTAGGTGGGTTGGGGTTAGGGACAGTTTTAGGTGTTTTGGGGTCGATAAAAGCATCAGAAAACCCAGTCTTACCACCCTATAAAAGAACCAGTATGTATTATAAAGACATAATCAGCTATGACGAATTTGTAAATAAATGTGAGGATCACAAGCACTACATGGCTCAAAATGAAAATGGTTAGACTCTCCCTGCACTGTACTGAAACATAATAATATACAACCTAAATCCGTTTTCCTGAATGTTGAAATAACACTCAGTTGAATGTGCATACTGGTAATCAATTGCACAGGAGAAGGTACTTCTTCGAGACAGAAAATTGTCAAAAAGGTGCTTCGCAGTACAATAAGGCAGCATTGTTTTAAACTGGCTTTTGCACATGTGGAGGAAAATGACATCTTAAAGACCAGTGACTTGAAGCCAGTAATAAAACAAGGTGGAAAGAAATACCACACACGCTAGATATAATAAAAATGTTCGTAGTAATTTTAATTTAAACAAGCTGAACAGCGGATATGCCTTTAAATACAAATGTTATAGACGGGTTCTAAGAATATCTTGGATAAAAAAAAAAAAAAAAGAACAAATGCATCCATACTTCAAGAACTGAATACTGAAGCAGATTGGCTGTTAAAGACGACAACAACAACACACACACACAAAAAAAGTAAAAAGAAAATTGAAATATTGTGGTGAATTGTAACGTCACGAAAGTTTGGAGAGATAAAAAAGGGAGCGGTATATGCCTGCAAAGAGAGGAAGAGGAAGACCAACGAGCAGATGAGTTCAGTATGTGGAAGATGATCTCAGATGTGTGTATCGGACGCTGGACATCTTGCTTGTGATCGAGAAGTCTTCCGGAAGTTTGTTATGGAAGCAATATTGGGAAAAGGACATGCTGCTGACTGAGTAATTTCATAATGTGCCTTTAAACCTATGATTATATTTTAATACCAGTTTGTTTAAAGTGCCAGTAATAAATTTACGTTTAATATTATCAACTGTTTACATTTAATTCCTGTGATTGGTTATTGTAGAGGCCTTAGAATACTGGTTTAGCAGGTGCTCCTTCAAATAGTGTATACTGTTCAGATGCAAGGTTTTAGGCTGTGATTTAACTTTAGTCTGCAACATTAGAACATGTAGTAACTATTTCCATTGCTAATGAAAATTATTTATTTAATCTGTACTTCTGTAATCCTTTCATCATCAAGCATTGCAATGGCCTAGGTTTTCAAATGTCCCAATGGGTTGGGCAAGCTGTCATGACACACATGAAAGCAACACAGTTCAGAAATCTAAATATTAATGCTGTCTCGTTAAGTGACGCTCTCTCTATTCGCTGTCGCTTAGCTATTATAGTGTAACAGGTTGGAAACTACTGTTTAACTCTTTGAGTCCCAGGGTAGTTAGCATCAGAGGCCCAAGGGGTGGTACTGCATTTTTTTTTTTTTTTTGCACAAGTGTAACACATTAAAACAGACCATACTAAGTTAATTGCCGCGCAACATACACACATTATACATTAAAGTGAGCAGGGATTGTTGAGGAATAATTTTAGAATAGAGCTACAACAAACAAATAATTGCGTTAGTAATTAAATATTAGTAAATAAACAGATGTTGTGTTTAATTATAAAAAGGAAATTTTTAAAATGCCACTCAACAACATGGCACTCAAGAAAAACAGGTTAAAATGTAAACAAAATGAATCAGATATTAATATGAACCAGTAGTAATGTATAAGTAAAATAAAAACTCAATCTATACATTAGATTTCAGAGAATCTTTTGAAGCATCATAACAGAGCACCATTTTTTGGTAAAGAAAACTGACGTCCCAAAACATTTAGTATCTTCACACAAAACGAAGTTTATATAACACTCAATTTGCCTGTAATTTGGTAGCTATGTTCCTAAATAATAAGGGGAATAGCACTAGAGCTAACTGACACTGAAGAAAATCGTTCTTTTCACTAATGTTTATTTGTGCCAGCTGACTTTGCTATTGTTTTACCCTTCGCGTGAGGTACACATTAGACATACCCCTCATCAAAGTTTGACTCTATAAATGACTGAAACACGCCTAATTCACAACGTTATCTATCTAACTTAGGATAAATCTGAAAGAAAAAAAAAACGTACTTCATTTACGTTTTAGGCTTCTAAAGCCATAAATCGTGTTGGTATGCACGTAGAATAGTGCTTGGCGGCGATATTCTTTTCAAACAAACGCTTAGTAACTCGGGGATCTCACAAATATACTTTATTTTCGGCTTTCGACCCACGTTTCTGAAATAGCACGCTTGATATCAGACACAAAGAACTCAAAAAGAAGTTGAAACCGGTCAGTGGTAGATTAAAGACTATAACTTGTCACGCGAAGATTGGGCGTCGTGGTTGTAACAAAAAAGTGCGTGATGCGTTCCTTGGGACTCAAAGAGTTAAGAGCTCAAAGATTTTATTTATTCTGGTTTAAAAATGACCAACACGCCACAGACAGCAAGATGGAGAAAAACCTGCTCACTGGGTATAAAACGGGGAACACTAAAAATTGTCCTTCTTCTATCTTGGCGTTTGCTCTGGTCAGTCGGTATGGTCAAAACGCCCTGTCTGCTGTTGATGACTAGACTTGGTCTCGACGCACCGGTGTGTTAGATCAGACGGCTGGGCGACGCTAGACTGGCTCGTGTTCGCGATAAGGGTACGTTTCTTTGGTTAGATGGTTTTATAATTTATTTCCATCGTGTATTCTCGCTCAGAGATAGTTTGATAGCAGGTCGCTATAAGTGATTTGTTGGCATATTGAAACTTAACGCACACGTTACATATGTTTCGGTTTTTGTTATGGTTGAGGTAATCTCGCTTAGCGTATGTTGTCATAATATTTCATTGTTAGCTAGAGATGATGACCTCTTTAGACTCTGGTCGAGCACGTTTGTTGTTGTTAATGTTGTTATTTGTTGACCATCGCTGATGTTATGTCAAGTAAAATAAACATGTGTATAGTGTAGTAATCATAGTCCCTGTTTTTTTCCGTTCAGCTTAGTACTTGTAGTTAGTGTGCCTAGTTTAGTTTAGTTGTTGCTTGGCTGATCTAGACTTTACACATAAGATTTCTTGTCAGGGTGAGATATTATTGATCTCTCCACCACCTAAACGAACTGTTTCTCTTTTTTGTCTTGTTACTGGGGCAGCTTATGGTTGGGTTGGCTCCCACTCGCCACGTGACATTGTTTAGAGTTCATAGGTTCGAAGTCGACGATATTTCAAGGAGTAGATTTCCATATTATCCTTTATAGTCATCTTTTCCCTTTTCCCCATTACAAGTTGCTCCCCATTTGCTTTGTTTCTAGTACACTAGGAAATGATTCTCAAGATAATAGACCTCTATAGCCCCTTAATGTTAATCAGATAAATAGGGTACACCGACATGAAGACTTAATTTATTCACACCTTCTGTTAGCTGCTCACAATCTTTCACTCGAACAAATCAACAGTCGTTCTTCAGTCTTGTCATCTGTTTGTTGGTCGCCATGTCCTATCTCATATACATCTGTCCTAGTATTTGTTGAATGCTTCACGCACACCCGTTTTTTTTTTTTATACGACTCTCACTTTCCTTCCACTAAGTTCATTCCCTTTTCTCACATGTGATAGTGTAGAGACTATTCACCCAAACACGTAAATTCATAAACACCCTTATTTCCGCGAATTCTCGCAAGCATCCCACGCCTAGCTAACTGTTTCCTAATTGGTTTTACACCTATAACCTGTGCAACTTGGAAATTCCCTGACGCCGTCGAATTTCAAAGTTTAGCATCACTGCAACTTCCTATGTGAGTTCCAGGCACTTTTGTGAACAAAGGAGAGGGGCGGGGGGGGGGGGGGGTTTAATGGAGATAAGAAAACACCAACTTTTTTTAACAAACATGTCGTAAAATTGGACTAATTAGGGGGACATTCCATGCAGTACCGAGGCGATCCAGCTTCACACAAGGTGATCGAGGAAACAACTTTCAGAGCTTCCTGTGAAAGAAAGACGGAAGAATAGTGAACCAACATCATCGCCGCACGTAGAAGTGACCCTAATGTTGTTTTTAGTCAAAAGACATTTACTAATGAGAAGATGCCAACTGCAGTAAGGAAACGAGTATTGAATTGCTGAAAGAAACCTGTGTTTCTTAAATGGTTTTCTTCCTCTTAGCAGTATTCGACTTTAAACTCCAGCGTAAAGATCCGGTTGTTCGTCCACTTCTGAACTTTGTGGTCTTGTTTCAGAAGCTGAGTTTTGCGGCACATCCGTTTTATAGATATGCAGACTGCTCGTTCCTTCTCCCTTATCAGATGCAATCCAATTTCGAAGAAAACAAGCTACTTAGTCGCATCCTACTACATGCTTGTTGGGGGAGAGGGTATGCCCCCCCCCCACCCTAAACAAAGCCCTGCTACCCCCACGTTATTATATAAATTTAAGACATAGTCAATAAGCAGCAGTAGACAAGCTGACAATAATTACTCAAAATTACTAAGTGAATTTTGAAAACAAATGTTAAAAAAAATAATTTTAAAACAAAACGCGGCGGACCTTCAGAAGTCAGAACGAGTCATACAGTGATTAGACGGAGACAGTTGGAGCTTTTCGGACATGTTATGACGAAATTACGGACAAGAGAACTTGGCAGCGAGTGGCACGATCGACGGAGAGGATAGCAAGAAAGAGGCAAAACAAAAAATTCAGGTTGCTTAGCCATATGGATTGAGAGAGACAAGAACACTGCCCTGATCCGTGATTCTGGTGATTGTGAGAGACTGTTAAACATGACACCCTATGCATATTGGCATTGCAAATGATGATAATGATGATGATGATGATCATGAATGTTCCGATACACAGACGTAAAAACAATACATTGCCAGAACATTACATGTGAAAATATTCCTTTCAATTGGTTTTCAGAAAGCTTATGAATTGATGGGCCTCAGTGTAAGAAATTCTAAACCGAGTTTATTATAGTGAGAACATTAAGCTAGAAGAAGGATTAATGCATTAACCCACTGAATACAGACATTTAAGTCATTTAAGGTATTCACTACCTTAGAAATAAAATGTCGCGAATTGGCTCTTGCAATAGTCGATACAAGTCAAAGCGCTGATAAAGAGTATGCATCTGCAGATGATGCTATAATATTCTCGAATAGTTCTGTAACTGGCCACAGACGACGTGTCAGGGCGTTCACGGCATATAACGAAGAATATAATTGAAGAAGCTAGCAGTTTAACCACGGAGATGCTGACTGTTACAAAGACATTTCTACGGCTACAGACCCAAGAAATCTAAAATGCATGTTTTTCTGAGCGACTGCGTGAATATGGTAAAGAACAATCGATACAAAAGAGCAACGCTTTATGCCTTACCTTTTATTTATGTCCCAGGATAAGCCTGTGTGAAAGGCAACGACAGGGCTAGTGTGTTTGTTAGCAATGCCACTATTGAAATTGGACCTTTACTAGGTATAATAGACACAAGTAATGCCAATATGAGAGACAACGCTCACAGAAAGACCTCAGACAGGAGGATACTGATCTATTTTTGACTCACATGTGAACTCTAGACATAGTAGTCAGAGCATCGCGTTGTAAAAAAAGAGAATAGTCGTTCCATCAACCAGTACAGAACAGGGATCGTCAGCCTAAACACAGTAAGAAACATGCATAGGAAACGATTACAGAAGATAGGAGACCACATTGTCTAATGTGCAATAAAGATGATCCTGAAATTAACAATGAACTGTAATTTCCTCCTATGCCAACCAAAGGTTCTGTAAGGATACGCCAATATTTATTTCCCATCTACTGGTGCGATCATTGGCGTGGCTGAACTTCAATTGCTACCAAACTACAAGTAAGATACATGCATTCTATTAAAGAGTATTTTCAGTAATAATGACTACTGTTTTAGGGTAACCGCCCTGGTAAGGCGGCTAAATGCTCGTTTGGGGATCGGAAGGTCTAGGGTTTGGGTCACGACTGAGCCAGACGCTTTTTAAAAATGACCTTGGTTCTCAAGTCGACCCAGCCTTGAGTGAGTACGATCTATAGTATCTGAGTAGTGCCGATGGTATCAAAAACATAGGTCTTGCCCCAAATGCCCAATACGCCTGAAGGTGTGGAAAAGTGTCTCTACTTATTACTACTTATTTTATCATGAGAGTTTCTATCCGAAACGTCAGTTCCATCCATTGTAATTAACGTGTTATAAAGCTAACTCTTTGATAATTTTATAATTGTTTTTCTTACCATTTTGTTGATTTGCTAATTGATTTCCTTGCATTTTTATAGATTTTCTCTAGTTCAACCCATATCATTTTCTTTTCACAAATCTATCGTTTATTAAATTATAATTGCCCAATTCTTGTATAATTATTATTATTAATGCAATTATAGAAACTCTCGTAATGATTAGTCTCATCAGTTTTACCACCTCTCTCCATGCTCTGGTTTCAGCTCATTTATTGTTCACTTCCTGGTCATTTGCCCTGACTTCAACCATTAGCAGACTCCCCCCTCAGCGTACCTCCCCCACTCCCATCTATAACCCCGACTATTTTTTTTCCCGCGTACATTTTCAGCTTCTTACTTTGCCACAACTCACTCCATCTGACAAAGCTATTTTTATTCCGTTTCCATTTTCGTGACGCAGCTTGTCAATGGGAAATATGTAATTGGCATACATTTATGTTCGTCCGTACGGCTTCATATTCCTGTCAGAATCGGTCAGATTCAGTTTGATTCGGTTTGGCTATACCCGGCAGTGCATATCTAAAACACCGACAAAAAAGAGGTGGCTAAAGCTCCACGTTCCATGACGTCAAGGTGCGATTTGCGCTGCACGTGACGCCGTGTTGTACTTTAATGACATGTCTGTTGCGTTATCGTTAGACTATTTATTCCATGGGTGATGGACATAATAAGCCCTGTTAACAGCATTAAGATATATACGTAAAAGCTGTTGCTGTGCAGGTTCAGACAATGTATGCAAGGACATGTAAAAACAAAGCAATAATAAAAAAAAAACACACACACACACACACACACTCACACACACAAACTTAAAAACTAACGTCTGCTGTAGTGACTGTGTTATTTGTTATTTATGGCGGTTGTCACAAACTAAAAGCCAGACAAAAGCGTTTCACTGGAGTTGGTTAGGTGCATTGTTCATACTTTGCTACCCTCATAGCTTTGTATATTCTAGGTGACTGTTTCATTAACCGCCTTTACTTCCCAAGTCATTATTTCTACATAGGCGGTGTTTATTTCTCAAAACGTTTTCGGTAGAGACAAAAAATCTTCTTCTCTGCTTCTTCAGCATTCCAAGCCTTTAAGGTTCATTGCTGCAGATAACACCCGCCTCCATTCATCACTCTGGCTGGTCTTCTCTTTCCAGTTCGTGACATCAAGTGTTTATAGATCTGTCCGGATATTCTTTCTCCATCGTCTTCTTAGACCGTCTTGTAGTCTACGACCATCAAGCTCCCCTGTGTATACAGTTTCTATCTCTCTGTCATCTGACATTCTCTCCATATGCCTCAGCCATTTTAGACAGACAACAAATGAACAAGCAAAATTTAAAATATTTCGCGACTGGTGTTTTATACATTTACTTCATATTTAACCGTACTTACATACCCTGTGTGTGTATGGAATGTGTATGTGCATGAATGTGTGTTCTATGTATGTATGTATGTATGTATGTATGTATGTATGTATGTATGTATGTATGTATGTATGTATGTATGTATGTATGTATGTATGTATGTATGTATGTATGTATGTATGTATGTATGTATGTATGTATGTATGTATGTATGTATGTATGTATGTATGTATGTATGTATGTATGTGTGTGTGTATGTATGTATGTATGTATGTATGTATGTATGTATGTATGTATGTATGTATGTATGTATGTATGTATGTATGTATGTATGTATGTATGTATGTATGTATGTATGTATGTATGTATGTATGTATGTATGTATGTTTGATTATATGAATGTATTACGTATGTCTGTTTGTAAGTGTGTATGTATGAGAGTGTAACAGTATGTGTGCGTTTGATTGTGTATACATGATGTGTATGCATTGTTTCTATAATGTATAATTTTTATTATATACATGAAATGCATTATTGCTTCACAGGCATTGGTACTCTGAAAGATGAGTGATTAAAAGGGCCGAATGTCAGACGGGCCTGCGTGCCTAATGTTCGTTCGTTCTTTCGTACTTTTTATTAAAGACCAATCATCATTTGATTCGTGCTGTAGTGAACATTACGTCGGTGCTATTTCTTTATTCCATTTTAGACATGACTGATCTGGGAGACAAAGCCACATTTTGACAAGAAAAATGAGTATTGATGTGGGGTGAAGACCAATACTTCAGGACCGGTGGGTGGACGTCTGACCACTAAGCTACTGCGACGCCCAGTAGAATAAAACAATGCCATAATTTAGAGCATACCAAAAGGACTAGGCCCAGATTTGACAATTTTTTTTTTTTTTTTTAAATTGTTAGATATTTAAATGGGAACAGACTTAACCCCACTACCGGAGGAAAGGATACACAATAGTATAATATAGATTATCCTTGTATTTGATTTTCTGTAGGCGTCCATGGCTTAGGCACTTCCTAATTATGTGTTTTCTTTAGCGTAGAAAATATACTGGATTAGTCGTCTAGCTAAGAGACAATTCATTTACGAGTAAAGTATATCAAAAACTTAAATTTATATATGAGGAAAAATATCTGGCCGACGCATATCCCCCAGGGGAAGGATGAGACGGATATAAAATAAGACGGTTACTGGCACCATCGGAACTGAAGTCTTCGCTTGCTGCTGAAGATTAGGACTCAGCACTTATGGGAGTTTCCTGAGTGCTGTAATGTCGATTCATCTGATGAAAAGATGGAGAGAATGTGGACAAATTTAAGTTTTTCTGGTACATGACTCTGTAGTTGGGAGTCGGTACAAAGTTGTGAGAAGAAGCATTGACACAAAAGGGGCGTAGCTGTGAACTAAGGATGAAGTGGTCTACTTACCTACTAAACAACACTATCCCACTTGACTTTCTACACATTTTTCTATGTACCTAGATATCTTTATACCCATATATCTAAATGCCTACCAAACTGACTACCTACCTATATATTTAGTTAATTAGTTAGACGACAGATTATCCTCATTGCACATCGAACCACTCGATCCATACGTGCTCGGATCCCCTTCTCAGTAAATCCCGCATCGTGTAGCGACTAACGACACCAGTTCTGTGTTGGTTTATTCTTCTTCTTTGGCTACCCGCTTAGCGTTCTTGTTTGGCGACATCCCGTTTAACATGTTGTTCTTGCAGTCTGACCATGGTTGCAGATTCACAGTTCTCAGTTGGTTCACACACACACGTCTTAACTTTCTTAAAGCACTCAGTACATCAGCCTGGTCCATGGCTTGTCCGGCTTACACAGTAGCCTTTCCTGCAAGTCTATCAGCTTGTTCATTTCCTTGTACCCGCACATATCCTGGCACGAAAATGAAACTAATCCTTGTCAACTGTGAATTCTGTAGAGCCACTGCCTTCGGACCCAGCTCTTCTTTATGCTTCCTAAGCATACTTATGGAGTGACTGAGAAAGCATTTCCCAGTGAAAGTCTATGTCTCTAACTATTTTCCTGCTTCAGTCACAGCCATGACCTCCATAGTCAGACTACTTGTAGTTACGGATAAAGCTCCAGAATCTTCCTTCACAACTCTCCCTCCAACCTGAGCAATGAAAGCCCCCGAGCATCTAGCACGAAGGGTGACAGAGCCATCTGTGTAAATGACAGCATCACCACCTAGAGCGTTCTCATAAATCAGTGCTTGAACTTCTGCTTCTTAAGCGGCTGGAGTCTAGTTGGATGCAAACAGAAAATGAATGTACAACACTCTGAAGGCACTTGCACCCACTCTTCGCCAGGTTCTATGTCCTCAAGTGAACATACCTGTAAAATAATGTCCTCGGCTTGACCCATCCACGAATTGCCTCTTTTTCACCAGCTGCCTTTTGTCTTCTTAATTTGACTATGTAATGCATGTTGTGTTTCGCCTAGACTGTGAGGTAGCCACGTGCTCGTGAAATTTGTATTCTGTCTTCCATGGTTGGAAAATCGAGAAGGTAGCGCATCGCCCTGCATGCTGTATCTCTTGTACACCCAAGTTACCTATATGTTTATCGAGGTATATTCATAGCTAACAACCTTCATATATCCGAATTTATTTGTTCGCTATCAGCTTTCCGAATTTCTAGACGATATTATTTTTTGTGCCAAAGAAAATCATCTGAATTGTAGCTCTTGGAGATGGCGAGTGTGACTCCTTGTAAAAAAGCATCTGTTACAATAAGTGCAGGGTATTACAATATCTTTGTTGCTATCGAGTGCATGTAACATATTTCTTGTCAGATGCTTTGCGCTCAACCTGCCTGCGATTATTTCTTCATTTGTCCTTATTTACTTCCTTATTCATCCCTTCAAAGTGCATTGGTAGGCAAGGCAGTCTATTTAAATGAATTTGCCTCAATAGATCATTTATGCCCTGCTTACACACATCTATCATTTATGCCCTGCTTACACACATCTATCATTTATGCCCTGCTTACACACATCTATCATTTATGCCCTGCTTACACACATCTATCATTTATGCCCTACTTACAAACATCTATCATTTATGCCCTGCTTACAAACATCTATCATTTATGCCCTGCTTACAAACATCTATCATTTATGCCCTGCTTACAAACATCTATCATTTATGCCCTGCTTACAAACATCTATCATTTATGCCCTCTTTACACACATCTATCATTTATGCCCTGCTTACACACATCTATCATTTATGCCCTGCATACACACATCTACAACCAGGAATATAGTCTTTTACCAATTTGTAATTCATTGTAGAAGATGTCCTTAGATAATATATCATATTCCTATCCTCCAAGTATGTTCTAGTCATTTGAGCATTCGAACATTGATGACTGAGATACACAATGTGGATTTATACACGTGTGCATAGACACACATAGTCTTTAACGACTTTAACTTTCAGTTTTACTTTGGGATTTGAACTTAAAGCTTTCTTCCTTGCTCATGTCTAGAAGGCCTATATTAGGATGTGATAAAATGTAAATTTGCCTGTGCTATATCCTGCAAGTCAAGTACCGTGTGCAAATAGACTGGTCTTAGAATATTATTTACTGAACACTGGAGAAAGATCCTCGAAGTTTTGGCGTATGGCAAAGTGAATTATAGTTTTGCAGTAACAACCATACTGTTGATCGATTTATTGTAACGGTTAAACTCTTATCGATTCTTTGCAATAGCCATTAACTGAAAGAAATCTAGTTTGTCAGCGTCGATCACGTATGAGGGACGGTCAAAAAGTAATTCCCCGTTGTTCATAATTGCTTTCAATAGGCAAGAAAACATAAAATTCAATCTGAAATGTAGCTCTGAGACTGAACTTCGAAAATTTATTTCTCATTGTAGTCTCTGTTCTTTCTTGCATTTTTTTTTTCTCTTTCTATAAGGGCACGTCTCTGGTTTAACAAAAAGTCCTTTTTCGTTGCCATTGGCTTACATCGCGTTTAAGAGTCTACGTGTTCTCAGAATGCAGAAACCTTTTAATAACCCAAGCCTTAAATGAAGGTCTGGACACTGCTTATACTATGGACAAAGTGAAGTACTGTTCATCCAGAGTGACCCGACGCTCAGCTAGAATAGTGTCATCATCTCAATGAATGCGTGGAGTAGACGGACGACAAGTCAACTTAGCGTCAGCCACTGAGTATTAATCTTCATCAGATTCGTCATATTGAGGTACTCACGCTCATAAAGTACTAACATCTACTGTTGAATCTCCATAAGCATTCTTCAAACGTTCGTGCATGCCGTTTAGGGTCTCGCCTTCAGCATTGATGAATTCTATGATTTTACGTTATCTGAACCGAACGTCTTTGGAAGCCATGCTTAAACCGTTACAGTGGTGCGCCTGTTACTGAACAGGAAGGTAATTCCCCACAGTGTAGACGAATGTTCGGTGAACTCTGCTAAATTCGCAAACTGCATACCCAAACCCTATTAACAGGTTAACTCTTTCAATACCAGGGGGTTCAGCATCAGAGGCCCAGCGGATATTAAAGACAGGGGTTAAATCACCACATCTTGCGTTAATTGGGCATCTAAGTAGAAACACGTGAACGTATGATGCGTTCTTTGGGACTGAAAGAGTTAAAAAATAAGAGGTAATACTTTTGATCGTCCCTTGTATGTCTAACGATGAAATCACATAGACAGTTTAGTACTGCAGCTAGCTACGTTATCACTGGAAATTCACGTATTGTGTTTTTAAACACTGTTTCTCACGTTATCCTTTCCGATTCAGTTAGCTTTTTTTTTTTTAATTGTTTTTCCCTTTCATCTGTTTTCACTCAGTAATACCTAAATGCCCAATACATATGAAGGTGTGTGAAATGGTCGTTTTATTTATATGTTTGATATTTTGTCTTTCATTCCTCAGCATTGCTATCTTTAACAAGTCTAATGTTCACCTAAGCACTCTGGATTTGAAATGCTATAGTTGAGAACGCGTCAAATAGGTTGCTTTTGATAAGCTCCATTTTCCTGATTTGTGCATTACTGAAATATATTTGACTTAGACATCTTGTACGGCATAAAAAGCTTTATTCATCGCGCGTCTCTGTGACGGCAGATTATCTGCCGCTGTGATTTCTTAGCTAAAAATAAGTACCAAAGTACTTCACAGAGACTGTGAAAGTATTTGAAAGTATCAGCCACCTACACTTTTCTTCTTTCCTCTATCACTATTATACATTGTCCAATACATTTCGAAATGCGATAAAAATATGCGGTGTATGTATTTCAATGACTGATGCACTTCAGTGCACTATTTATGTCACCATCCTGTTATTTTCAGTTTTTCATTAATTTGTCAGGCGACGTCTTTCAGTGCCCAAATAATTTCAGGTCCCGATGCATTTCAGTCTCGGATGAATTTCAGTCTTCACTAAATTTCAGTGTTTGGTTTAGTGTTATTAGTACTTCTGTCGCGGTTGTATCTTGAACTCCAGATCTTGAGCCATGGAAGGGAAGAAAATGAAGTTACTAAGACATAAAAAAAAAAAAAAATCAACGTATGAGCGACAACCATAGGCCTGCCGTTCCATACCCCTCCTATCTGCGAATCACATAATCTCGGCAACGAGCTCCAGACCAGATCATACGGTTGGACTACATGTATACACATACATTTCACTCACATATAAACACTTATGTATACATACACACATTGCTATATGCGTGTCCTTATACATCCACACATACACACAACAACAAATATTCACAAATGGATAGAGAGGGGGGATACAGACTAGCAAGAAGACAGATCGATTTTGTGACAGGCAAACAGAGATCGATTAGATGTGTAGATAATGTTTTTTTTTTAAATTCCTTTTCACACCATAAGGCGCATCGGGCATATGGGACGAACACCCCATAATTGTACAGACCAATCGGCACTAGGTGGGTAATGTGGGCAGCATTACGCCGGCCGTCTTCACCCCCCAACCCACCCCCAGGACATCAATCCTGGTACCCATTTTAGGCTGGGTCGACCTGCGACGCCCCACACAACACGATAAAAATCCACGCAGCCAGCAATGGGTTCGATCACGGTACGTTCGAATTACGAGTCGGACTCGCAATGCCTAAGCCATGGAAGCCGCGTAGATGTTTAGACAGACATATAAGTGAACAGACGAAAGACTGAACAGTCAGTTAAGTAGGCGGATGAAAGGAATGATAGATGGGTCGATTTATAGTTTGTGCTAGATAATTCCAGATACTAACTCTGTTTGCAAGTTCGGTTTGCTTTTTCTACCTTGTGCACCCCTAGATCCGACCAGATTCAAAAGTCAAGCAGTAAGCTGATCAATGCGTGATAGTGTAGAGCTTGTTATTCTGGACAGAAGTGCCCACTTTCTCTGAACACTGAATTAGCGTATCAGTTAAATAGCTCCAGAAAGCCAATGGAAGATGACATGAAGAATGACATCCGTTCAGATACAGTTATTTCTATTTCTATGCCATTTTCTTTCTGTCTTTTCCATTCTCCGATTCTTTACCTGTCTATGACATCAACATAATAGCATACCATTTCTCGAAGTAGAACATTTCATTATTGTAATTGTTTGTGTCTGGGTCAGGCTTATTGACGCCGTCAACCAATATTACTTGTTTTATTTCACCACAGAGATGTCTACACTTATAATGTATGATAGATCATACTGTTTGTAACCAGCGGTTTAGTGTAACGACCAGTATCTAACGCTTTCCACTTTTGATGAGGGAGACAGAACATGTATGGGTTTGTCTCGAGTGCGGTTGTTCTTTAGCAATTAACCATTAGTACAGATTTTCTGAACATATTTATTATCTGCGTCACAGTAATTCATTGACTTCGAAGACCTATATACATTTCTGCTCACATCTTCTTCCTCTACAAACTTGGCATTGTGACTGGACGTGAAATAGTTATTAGCAAATTAATGTGGAAATGTCCACGTAACAGCCAAATTAACATACGAAGATTAAAATTCATTAATGGTTTATTTACAGGAAATTACCCTAACAGATTTTTATTGTTGGTCTCCAAGCCTCTCTTTCTCTCCAGTTTCCCTCTTGTCGCGATGTAATTATCCTGTTCTCACAGTATATATTTCTTTGCTATCCTTTGTGCCCGAGTGTGGCGATTCCCTTCTACTACTTTCCTGTGACAGAAAATGGTGAGATCCACGATAATCTTCACAGCCGAACTAGGCCGCGTTCCATTGATACATTTTTTGACAAATCTGCTGTCCGGAGGGTTATGGCTATGTCCTTTCTGTCATGTCTTGCATTTACGTTTTTCTTCTGAGACAGAAAATGCATGTGGCATAGGTAGCAGCACTCTCTTGGGTGGTTGTGGGTTAAACCCAGTTTGTAAATGTTTTTGTAGTGTTAAAAGCGCTGGCGTGCCTAAATATACAAAACGCAATATCAACGCAGTGCCGAACATCTACATGCGCCCTAGCAGTGTGCGAAGGTAGGGTGACTGGAGGTTGACCAATCAGAAGTGATCTAGTGTGTAACGGGGGGAGGTTATTGAGGATCATACACAGACAAGTCAAGTGCAGATGCTCGAGTGAGAAAAAAAAAACGTTACACGCGTAGACAACTTTCAAAGAGTTTAAATACAAGCTGGAAGTGAACATTGTAAAACTGGATAGTATTCTACTTGCAAATTGGTGCACGGAGAACTAAAAAAAACAAGAAACATAATGTGGTTCCGCATCAGTGAATGGTGACCTGATGCATGACAAGTCAGTTGTGGACTTCACCCTTTGGAAGTACCTGAACTGTCACAACTATAGGAGAGCCCTAGGAAGGGTAGGGTTCCTATACAGGAGGTATCTTCAGTCTATATATGTGGCTCACTAGAAGTATGGTACTTCCTTGTCTGCTAGGGTAGAGAGACCGAGATATTACTCCTGGGACAGAGGACAGGAAGATAAGTCTACCCCGCGCCGATGGGTGGTGCTAGGCAGACTAGTTATCCTGGTGGCAACTCCTCTGCCACTTTTAAAGACAGAGCCCCCAGAGAGAGAAAGCGAAGAATGCCCCCTTCTCGCTCACTCAACTATTACTCACGCACAGCAACAAAGACAGACGAGAATAGTAGTGAATGAAGAATGATGTCGCTTTAATTTTACTACAACTGACTGGCTAAAAATTGACAGTGGTTTGGTGTTTGTTTTTAAACCACCATGGGTATCATCACAAGGGATGAGAAATGTCTACTGGGTCCAGTTCCTTCCCCGCACGAGTACAGCTCACCCGTGGATACTCCCAAAGGTTGGGCTTGATGGGGAAACAGGAATTCTTGGCTGTGGTAGCTGCAATTTCTTGGGATATCCTCTTGAAAATAATCCACTGCTGAAGTTCTTAAAGTTCAGATACGACACATGGTCGTTTAGAAAATACGACACGTGGTCGGTTACAAATACGACACGTGGTCCGTTACAAATACGACACGTGGTCGGTTACAAATACGACACGTGGTCGGTTACAAATACGACACGTGGTCGGTTACAAATATTGGGATTAAATCTCTTGAACTGTCTCTTTGTCTGTGCCGATTCTCTGGCGACAGGACAATGGGTACAATTGTGTACTGGTCGTTGAGTCGTTGGTGTTATGAAAAATGCCGCAGGGCCCTCAGATCGGTCAGAAATCACTACAGAAATCCAGAACGAATTAATATAGAACTACACTCGCTAATTTGAATACTGCACTTGAAAAACTAACGGTCTTCACTCGACCACGTTTGAAAATGAAAAGACCGAAAGATGGCGGCTTCCGCTCAAAATGGACGACCCACGTGACCCCAGCCATGCGCCAAAAGAGGCAGCGCCATCTGTTACGTTCTATTGATTGGTCAGACAGGGCTCTGTGATTGGTTGCAAACTATTAATCCATGACTTGAATGTAACTAGTCCTATCTGGTTTTTAGCGTGAAGTATTAGGGGAAAGCCGGTTGCTAGGCGACGCGAAATTATCATCAAAGTTGTGTAAGCACTCGCATCCTCTAACTTCTAATATATATATCTAGCTTCTGCCCTAAACTATAAGGTAACTAGGGGAGCGTCAGTGGTCATAGCCAGTACTGTCACATGAACAGCACAGAAGAATGAGTAGCTGATGGCTTGGAACCGGGGAGTGAGTGACCTGAGGCTCTCGAAGATGATCAACTTTCAGAGAAAAGGCAAGACAGATACAACTTTTAGTTTTGCGTGCACATCCGTCAGACAAATGTGGCTATTTGTTTGCAGGCTATCGGTCTCCCGACTATTAGGCAGATTCGCCCTGACTTCGTAGGAATAACAACATGATGAAAGCATGTGATTTTAAAATCAAAATATAAAAACAGTAAAGTTAACAGGCCTTTTAAAATTCAAATGTTTCAACGTTCCTAAGTTATATTAATCGAGTAGGTTTAAATGATTCTAATTGTGAGCTACTTCACTGTGTTAATTAGGGCTTGAGTTCCTATCCTACACTTATGTCGCCGTCCCAACTGTGGTTACGATTTGTGTCAAAATATTGGCATCTTTTTTCAAAGCAGGAAATCTCACAGATGTCGTTAAGGCTTGCACGTCTACTGCTTCAAAAAATTAACTCACTCCGGACGTAAAACGTGTATTAATGATGGGTAAAAGTTTATTGCCGTGAGAAAACAAAACGTAATTTAATAGACCTGCTAATTTTCGATTCTTGAGCTAGATATTTTCGACCATGTCGTCGAATTGTAACTAAAGTAAAGGATTCCGGTTTTTACTTAGAGGCATATTTTGTGTGTGGTGCTAGCTCATACACTTGCTGACATCGTGACACTTCATAGGCGTGTGTGGTTAATATCACCTTGTCGTCTTTATTTCGTAGAACACTTTCTGACAATCGTTGTAGGCTGGGTCAGTTACAGATTTTTTTAAGTACTCTCTAATATAGATATTGGATGAAATTACCACCAGGCCGGTATGCAAAGACACCACCAGCTAAGGTACACTGGCACCTCAATTCCCAAATTCAGTCGTCAGACAATTAATCGCCAGAAAACTGTTGTCGCAACAGAAGTAACTTTTCCATTTTACTGTTTTCCCAACAACAGGGCAAGCCCCAATGCTAAAGTACCAATATCTTTTTCCATTCTTTTGTCTGTTTTCTAATTTCAAAACTTTCTAAATATCGATTTTAAGTGGTATACTTGAGTCTCAGTTTCATATGTCCTCTATGTGTGGGCGCCGCTGCAACAACGTGGGGAAACAAAATAGGCCCATTTCCTGGCCAACAAGCATGTCGTAGGAGTTAACTATTTGCGAGTATAGAAATACATCCGCCTGAGAGCCAAGTAGCAAATAGTCTGCTTGAAAAATAAGTTATATGTGTGAAGCGGATGTGCACGCAACACTTAGGTCCGTCAAGAAGACTAAAATCCAGAAGCGGACGAAGACTCAGAACTTTACGCCAAAATGTACAGCTGGTGAACGCAAAGCAGCAGTTACATGCGCCATATTTACTGTGAGTAGGACAAAAAATATAAATGAAGCCCGTTTATGATGAATCGCTGACTAATTTATCCATATTATTTCATTTTTAAATTCTTGATAAGTCTTTACTAATGACATTATTAAAAAATGACAAAACGTAGCTTCCAAATAAATGCGCGGTAGGAGTCTCTTGCTCGAAACAAACGTAAATGTTTACATTTGTTGTCGTTTCAACGAGCTCAGCTCACACACATGCAAACCCAAACGAACACATACCCACGCGCACACATACCCGCGCACACAGTCACAGTATTTCTTTTAACTTTCTTTTTGTGGTTTTATTTTTCCCAGCAGACACACACACGCGCACACACCAACACACACACAAACACACCCCCACACACACCACACACACACACACACACACACACACATACATACATACAAAATTTGGCAACGTAAAGGAATACACAAGAAAAGAGAGCATGCATGAATAAGGAAACCCAAGTTCTCGTTTTGTGAAGCCAAGAAATGATACATCAAACCTAGCAGTTTCTTATCGAATTTCCACAAGGCAATTCACAGATTTCATAGTAAATAATTTCAGCCATAATATCTAATTTGATATTAAAGGTTGACAAGAAATATGGCTACATGTTAAACTAGCCACATTTAAAAGCACGACAGTATTATGGCTACGGAAATGAGGCCAATGGAGTGGCACTTCTTGAGACAAATAATGCCAACAATACCCAGTCACTTAACTGCGGCAAACTGCTGGCTGTTTACATCACACCATAAACAAAAACGCTTTGGAGAGACCTGCATTGCTTTCTGATATTAAGTTGATGGCGTATTTCGTACAGAACGTTGCTGAACCAACTTAATCATCTTATTTTTTAATTTTTTTAGATTGAAGGAGTTGAAAATGGGGGAGGGGGGAGTGGGGGGGGGGGGGGGGGGGGGGTAATGAGAGCTGTGATTTTAACAAATAATTTTACGTGCATTATTTCGCCAAAATAATGAACGGTCAGCTCTCGATATGAGTGTCAAAACTAAAGCAATGCCGTCTGCTGCTTTAACGACCGCAGCTGGCATCGCAACCCGCACCTTGGAATTACGAAACGCGTTGGCAACGGCTGATTGTACACCTGATATATAGGTATTTTTTTCGCGATTTTCTGACATAAGTATCCTGGAATAGCACAATTCCTTTCCTGCTCATTTTTGTAGAAAGAATGTGGGTTGGGGGGGGGGGGGGGGGGGAGGGGTGGTGGGTGTGGAGTCTATGAGATGTCGATAGTGTAAACTTTCTCGTCGATAATCCACTGCATTTATTTTAAACGTGTAGCCGAATTATGACTCACCCTTACATAAATGGAGATTGTGTCATATACTGCTAGTGTCATGTGACTTTGTTTGGGTTTCACCTACTGAACCAAATGGCACTCTGAAGTAGTTTTACATGCTGAGATGTTGGCTCGCAATGGTCTAGGCAGCATTCTGCAGCTCCAATGAACATTCAACCTACTTCAGGGGTGAGGTGACTCAAATTATAGCACTTCAGAACATAAAACATTCCTAAGCACTACTTAGCCTAACTTTCTCACTACAATCAAGTCCCCAGACTAGACTGTACTCCTATGCTAGTCAAAATAACACAGGTAAACATGCAGTATAGCATTACTACAAACACTCCAGATACATAGAGACAGTGAATGATGGGCACTAAAACCAGACTGTAAAAATCACAAAACATCATGTAATCAGTGCAACAGTTATAGGAATGAAGTCAAAGGAATTCAGTAAAGACAATCGCCACTGATGAAACAAAGCCAAATAATGACGGATTAGCACATGCGTTGCCCCTACTAGCAGCCATCATCATCGCTGCTAAGATGTGGAATACTGGACTCATGGAAATGGCACTTAGGCATAGGATTACCCGTAGGTGCTCGCCTTTTTTAACTTATCTTTCAGCAAGTCCGGTCCACTGGGACACGGTCTCCTCACACATCTAGGACAGCTGGTGTATTGACTCACACACTCATCTGAACTTTGGAAAACAGCATACGTCAGTCCTGATTGGGCACACTGATTATATTCATAAATTGATACCTTATCACTGTGCTGGGTATATCAGGCGTCTAGAGTCCGTGTTAATTATTATTGCAGTTACAGACTGGTACAGTCAGGTATATGCAGGAAAGATGCCAGACAACACTCTGGACACCACACCTACACTGAGGATGAATCTCTCCCAGGTAGTAACTATGACCACTGTACTGTCACCAACAGGATGCAGGAACAGGAGCGACCTGCAGATCCATTTTACTTTCTTCTGGCTGTTGGGTGTAGGGTAGGCTGGATCTAGGATTGTCGACCTGGCTACTGAGGAACTAAAAATCTCATGCTCAAAGGATCTTCTAGTATGAATCGGGAATTCACAAGCGATCGAAAGATATACTAAACAAAGGCAGTAATCTTACGTCTTCTCTAGAAGCTCAGTCAAGAATGACTTCAAACTAAGCGTCTCTCCCAATTTGGCGGGAGGGGATTCACCCGCATCCAAACGGTAGTTAGGCCATTGGAATTTTGCTTCACTATCAATAAATCTCCAACCTAAAGTCTTGCATTAACAAATATCTCTCTCCTACTATAATTAGAACAGAACTGAGTACTCAACCCGACATGTAAAAGGTTAGTTGCGTATCCTTTACAGGACGTTGCAGAACCAACCCCATCAGCCGCTGGCTGTTGTGTGGTTTCACTAGGCAAATTTACGTCCAGTAGTTTGCCATTGCTTTCTGGACTGTCAGCTCCCTGATACCAATGTCGAAACCAACGCAAGGCGTATGGTCCGCAGCTGGGATCGAACCCGGTACCCCGGCATTACGAAGCGTTCGCATCGACTAAGCCACAGAGCCGACCAACCTGACATGTAGACACACAATTTCAAAAGAGGGACATTTTACGTATAAAGGCAATTCCACATTTAATCTGAACCTCATCTGCATAGAGGTGACAAGATCCAGAACAGTCTAAGGCGAAACGGGTGTAAGATTGTTCCGTGCCAGACAGCTTATGTTAACTAAAACAATCTTAGCAGGGAATGCAAACCAATATTTTTTGTAATTTACCTCTTCAAGTCCAATACAAACATCATTTAAACTCATGTGTACTAAGAAATTCTAAGGCCAAAAACAAATCTTTCTCGAGAAGGAGTGTAAATAGTGGGACTATGGGGCAGAATGAGTTGGATTAGCATGTTCTACAGAGCAGGTTAACATTAAAACAAGAATGATTAACATTTGGATCAGAGCAGATCAGTATAACAAAATGATGGAACACACAGACCCAAGAAATGTTATTTAGGATATTATCTATAAAGAAACTGAATGGATTAAGCATACGTAAGTAATCATAGGAGTGAGACAGGGCTGCAATCTTTCACCCTCCCTCTTGAACATATATGCTGAAAATGTTATGAGAAACGCAATTAACGATGAGGCATGTGAGAGCTTTGATCCACTACACATTTGAAGTAATCCTACCATAGAACTCAGATTTGCAGACAAAACAGTTCTCCTTTCCAACAGTGTACAAGATTTAGACAAGTTAATTTTGGACCGTCAAAAAACACAGTGAAGAAGTGCATCTGTTTTTGGATTAAAAAAAAAAACAAATAATATGTCCTCAGTAAATACAGCACCCCAACCACGTATCGCAATCGAAAATGACGAAATAGAAAATGTAACAGATTTCGAATACTTGGGCTTTTAGTGAACGACAGTGGCAACTGCTCAAAAGAAGTCAGAAGAAGACTTGCGTTGGCAATGCAGAGATTAAATAACACGAAGAACCTATGGCAAAGCACTAGTAAATTGGTTAAAGTAAAAATCTTGAGATCATGCATTTTTCCTGTGGCAACTTACGATTGTTAGTCTTGGACTCTCATCAGTCATTGAGGAAAAAAAATTTGAGCTTTTGAATTGAAATACTATAGAAAAATTCTTAGAATACCATGGATCGGGAAGAGGAAAAACATTGACATTCTGAACGAGTTGAACATCAAGGAGAACTGGCTCATAAACAGCATCCTGTCCCGAAAGTTAAAGTATTGTGGCCACATCAAGGTCATGGTGGCTTGGAAAAGAAAGTGAAGAAAGGTGCAGTTTGTGGAAGGCGAGGCAGGGGTCGAACACCGCGATGATGGATACAAGACATTGAAGATGCATTGACATTGAAAGCATAAGGGGCTGGAGAGCTGGCTAGAGCAATGGATACTTTCAGGCGTGCCTCGAAGAGAGCAACGTTCTGTAAAGGACTTGCTGATTGATGTAGTATTCGCCAAATAAAACAGACACAGGAAAGCTCGTTTGAGAATGCAATATTTTCTCAGGAATATAGACATGCAGTCTTTCTTACATGTACATGTGTTAGACGATCTACGCAAACAAAATGAAATATACACTGAACTTCGGGCAGTCATAAAAACACATTTTTTTTTTTTTAATGCCGAAAATAAAATGAGTCGTTACTACTCGCCGTGGAGCAGTGACATTGCGTGACGAAATGTTGGGATGTAATAAAGCTATTAGTTAACGTGTCCCATTTTTTTAAATTTCAGACTAAGCCTTAGACTAATTTTGGTCTATTTTATATTCCAGCCCGAATTTATTTTCTAGAAACATCTGTACCAGTAAGATGATGTAAAGAAATCCATTAGTTTTGTGTGTTTGTTCATTTGATTACGTATGTGTGCATGCCCATGGGCATGTGAGTGTTTCAGCGTATGTAGTAATTTCGACAGGTAGGCTTGTTAGATCTGTCTGTGTGTACGTGTGTATGTGTTTATGTGTGTATGTGTATATGTTAGTATGTATATAGTTATGTATGTGCCCAATTACATGTCTGTCTGTCTGTCTGTCTGTCTGTCTGTCTGTCTGTCTGTCTGTCTGTCTGTCTGTCTGTCTGTCTGTCTGTCTGTCTGTCTGTCTGTCTGTCTGTCTGTCTGTCTGTCTGTCTGTCTGTCTGTCTGTCTGTCTGTCTGTCTGTCTGTCTGTCTGTCTGTCTGTCTGTCTGTCTGTCTGTCTGTCTGTCTGTCTGTCTGTATGTGTGTGTGTGTGTGTGTGTGTGTGTATGTATGTATGTATGTATGTATGTATGTATGTATGTATGTATGTATGTATGTATGTATGTATGTATGTATGTATGTATGTATGTATGTATGTATGTATGTATGTATGTATGTATGTATGTATGTATGTATGTATGTATGTATGTATGTATGTATGTATGTATGTATGTATGATGTATGTATGTATGTATGTATGTATGTATGTATGTATGTATGTATGTATGTATGTATGTATGTATGTGGGTATGTATGTATGTATGTATGTATTATTCATTTATGCATGTATGTATGTATGTTTGCATGTATATATATATGTATATATAAATGCCACCAAACCCCAAGGCTTTCGCTTGGTGTTCAATGACATAACATGTATGAAAACATTACCCGCGCATAGCCCTAATCCCGCACCTTTCATAACATGTCTCCCATAACATTTGCGTCCTAATTTACCACTTCAGATACACGGAATCCCAGTGTTCCAGTACCGGTCTTCAACATTGCCTGGTTATTAAGCTGGGAGAGAGAATGAAAAGCTCTCTAACGGTCTCCATTGGGAACACTAATGCATCGAGAATAGAAGACAAATACTAATAATATATGAGATTCACGACCAACGACAAACCCCGCACCAATCAACTATATTTATGTGTGTGAATGTGTGTATGTGTGTGTGTGTGATCTTTTATGTATGTGGATGTGTGTATCTGTGTGTTGTATATGTGCGTGTCTAAGCAGCCGTTTGAAAATACGTTTGTGTAAATAAGTGTATCCACCGAATCCAGTTTTAATTTCGATCTTGGTTTAACCCCCGTCGCTGTTTATTTTTGGTTGGCCATTTTCACGATTGTTGCATGTGTTCATGAAGCATTTTCTATGGCTACGACATTATCTAGCCAAGACGCCGTTAAATGCCAGGATACGTATCTGCACCTGTCCCACGAAAATGTTTTAGATTTACCTTGTCTATGGAATACAAATAATCTCCTTCTAGCCAGGTAAAACTACCTGGTGTACCCACCCGTATCTTGAACTAGCATAATTTTTCGGGAAGGGGAAGGAGGAACAACCGTGGTGAAGCGGCTTGACGCTCGCCTGCGAATCAGAAGGTTGTGGGTTCTAGTCCTCACAGACAGCACTTTTTTTTTTTTTTTTTAATGACTTTAGCTCCCAGGTCGTTATGTCCTGTGAAGTAAACGCGACCATTGTGAAATTGAACACATCACACACTGAGTGCCGATTGGTCTAAAAAAATATATGTTTAGCCCTATATACCCAATACGCCTAAAGTGATGTGAAAATGGCTTCTCTAGTTTTTACATTTTATGTTTTTATTTAATTTGCACGCATGTGACAGTAATTCGTAATTATCTTATAGAGCTGAGATTTTGTCTTTTAGAAAGAAAAAAAAATTTGCTGTTTATATATATATATATATATATATATATATATATATATATATATATATATATATATATATATATATATATATAAGGTAAAGTCGGGAGATGTGATTCAGCGTCATTGCACACGGTTATAAACCATAAGTGCTCTGCCACCTGTACGGACAGCTAAAAAGAGACTGTCGCCTGTGTCGCCGTCCGCACGTAACTCTGTAGCTACAGTGACGTTCCTCCATTTACCCTAGAGTGTCACTCTGGTACCAATTTCCTAGAGGCTGGGTGAACCCTGGGAACCACCCGGTTTCAAACACCGCCCATGGCTGCAGCGGGTCGCAGCTGGATTTGAAAGCGAGCCTCGTATCGACTGCGCTAACGCGGCTCCATATATATATATATATATATATATATATATATACATATATATATATATATATATATATATACACACACACACACACACATTTCCGTTTGTAAAGAATAGTTAATCTCCAAAATTTCTTTTTTAATTGGTTTGAAATTTTCGCACAACATTGCATTTGAATACGCGCGTGTAAGAGTGTCGCACAAAGCATGAACAACATAGCTCCAGCGACGATCACACGGCATCTTTTGTTTTGTTTTCTGACAATCCGAATTTTTTTTCGTTGCCGCGTTCCCAGCGCGGGTTTTTATTTCCGCTGGTAAGCAAATTTTAACTGTTGTCCTGCCCGGCTCGCTAGTGCAGTTGGTTAAACCTGACAGAGCAGCCACCAGCAACTTCTTGTGGTCCGTGTTCACGCCGAGGGGTAGGGAGACAAGCCACATTTCTCCCAAATTTACGGTATCTATCATGGCATCAAGGCCGATGAATTGCGATATCCATAGTAGATATCCCATTCTGTGGTGACTAAATCAGACGACGCTTGCCCTTGGTGAAATATTATTGTCTGGCTGCTCCCATGTCCACCACTCTCGGCACCATCTTCTTCGAATTATGCATCTCATTTGACATTATTGACCACTGCCAATGTCGGGGAAGTCACAGTAACCGCCTTGACTGCAAAATTATTCTGTCCATAGTAGCAGCAATGGTAGTAGTAGCAAAAAAGTAGTTGTTACTTTGGTTAGCCGAATGGTTGCAATGTCGGGCTCTCAGGTGGGAGAACCGGGTTCGACACCTGGTAAGGAAGTTAAGTTTTTTTTTGGGGGGGGGGGGGGGGGGGGGGGGGGGGGGGGGACAAAATTAAATATCCCAACCTGAACAGTCCGTGGCGAAAGCACTAGCCCGTGCGGTTCTAAATCAGCAGGCTTACAACCTCCTGTCTACACCGACCTAAAAAGGTGGTGAAACAGACAGTATTGACATTTTTTTTTTTTAGTGTTGTGATACTGATAGGAGTAGTAATGATAGTACTGGTACTCGATAGGTGATGTGGTAAATATTACACTGGCCGCATTTACTTCTCATTTCAATTCCGACTTTCAATTTTAGTCTGGGTGGATGCCAAGGTGAAATAAAACAAAATATCCTAAGGTGATGGATTCTTCGGAGAGGGAGATAGGAGTAGTTGTGAATTTAGGGGTGAGGGGGTATGCGGTGATGACAGAAACTGTTAATGAGGAGAGCTTAAAACATGATTCTAAATTTTTCATTTTTTTAATTATTTATATTGTAATAACGCTACCCCAGCTTATCTCATTTTCTTTGTGAATTTAGGTGTGAGGGGGTATGCGGTGATGACAGAAACTGTTAATGAGGAGAGCTTAAAACATGATTCTAAATTTGTCATTTTTTTAATTATTTATATTGTAATAACGCTACCCCAGCTTATCTCATTTTCTTTGTGAATTTAGGGGTGAGGGGGTATGCGGTGATGACAGAAACTGTTAATGAGGAGAGCTTAAAACATGATTCTAAATTTTTCATTTTTTTAATTGTTTATATTGTAACAACGATACCCCAGCTTCTCTCATTTTCTTTGTGAATTTGTTGGTTAATTACAAGTACAGTAGAAAGCCGCACTTTCAGCTGTTTGAAAAAAAAAAATGCTTAAGCATGTGATCAACAAGAAACCAATTTTTTAAAACACAATACAATTTAAACAATCACTAATATAAAGATACAGTAATGTGTTACGTGTTCTAGAGTCGGCGAACCAGACAATCTTTATTTGCGCAAAGATTGTGAAATTAACCATATTAGGCACGTGCGCTTTCTATTTTCTTTCTTTTACATTTGGCCAGACTGAGCTATAGCAACCCTAGGTTGGGTACATTAGTTAATATATGTATATGTATACATGTATGTAATATATATATATATATATATATATATATATATATATATATATATAAATATATATATATATATGAGATATTGACATTTGGCAGACAAGCTGAGAAACACCGCTTTGCGGCAGGGTTGTGAATTTTGAGAAGCATGCCTAGAATTTAATGGAAAGATAGAAACAAGTAGGCATATTTCCTAAATAAAAATGAAAACAGTAAACTAATCAGAGTCATTTTTTTTAAAGACGAGTTATGAGAAGGAATGGACTCAAAAACGCTTTTGCGACTAGCAAGACTGATGTAGAAAGAGAAGCGGTAGGGAACTCATATTTAATCTAGCCATAAGAATGGGACGAGACAATATTACTGAAATGATCTTTGATTCTGGTGATAGTCTGAAATGACAACACACCAACGCCAAAACTTATCGTTCAATGACGACCCGAGGTTGTGTTCTATACAACAGTACTGATTTTACCACAAGGTAAAAATACATTGTTTAAAAGATAAAATGTCCTTTCACTTCTGCACATTTCTCACTAATATTTAAGTTCTATTTGCCCCTTATGTTCTTAGTTTGACACCTCTATCTGTTCTAGCATCAGTATGTACACCTGATATCGCCTTATTTCAACGTGATAAATTAGAAATTTCACATTGTAAATTCCGCAGGACAGTCATACTGTCAGCTTTGTATCATTTAATTATCTATACGATTCTCCTACTGCTTTTTTAAGCTAGCTGGCGGTGCCAGCTAAGTTTCCCCACCCCGATCACATTGACTTACATATTAGATTGGGGGACACATAAATCAGGCGATAACTTTAGAAAATTTATTGGAGTTCAATCTAAAGAGTATACATGTATAAGTCGCTGATAAATCATTAAACTGATGTACTCGTCGATATTGAATTTTAATACACACTCAAACACACATACACAAGCTCACACACATACACATACACAAACATACACATACACACACACATGGAGAGAGAGAGAGAGAGAGAGAGAGAGAGAGAGAGAGAGAGAGAGAGAGAGAGAGAGAGAGAGTTTGGGTGAGAGAACTCAACATGCACTGAAGCCATTTTTTTGTCAGTGGTATAAATTAAATCTTACAAGTAGGCGTAATGCTTCCCACAGATACCTGATAGCACACTACCTGAGCACGATCTATAACTAAATGGGACTTGTGGGAATTAGAGGAGGTTATACTTAGAATTACAGGGGCAGTAAACAGGCTCAAATGCTGCCTCAGAGAGAGATATCTTGCATACGTCAGCCTAGCGCAGGTCCTTATCAACAGTTGGAGTAGTTGAGCTCCCACCAAAACGGCCTTCGCTGTTAGGCCATAATAAAATTTGTGTCACGACACGCAAACAAAACTGTTTTTGACTTGAAGAATGACAGAGAACGAAAAGTTCGTTGCTTTTTAGAAATGTTTCTTGTTTTTAACAAATACGTTTCTTCTATGCTTGTTTTAAATTCATATCTTCAAACAAAGACACACACACATACACACACACACACACACACGCACACACACACACACACCCTACACTTTATTGCTTTCATTATTTTAAAACGTGTTTTTTTTCTCTCTCTTTTTTTTTTAAATTCTTGTTATTTATTTTTTTCGTCCCTTGTTTGAAAAATTGTGGGATGCTTTTTAGATACATTGTAATTTTTTAAAGAATTAGAAGAAATATAATATTTTCCTAATTTCACACATGGCTGTAAATCAGGGAAAACTCGTTAATAAAATGCTGACGCCTATTTGATGCGGTTCTAGAAAATAATGACTGTCTGACTGACTTTCTACCCCTCCAGGATATCACACAAGCGATAAACACCCGATGACGCAAAGGGCCACCATGCGGGTGAGGATCACCTTGAAGAGGTCCCAGAAAACCGCGTCTAGCCTTTAGGTCATATTTATGGCCAGGCTAAATTGCGGCCCCTGGAAAGAGCCAGAGTAGGGCTTCAAATAACGAAAAATGTCATCCTAAAAAGGACGCAAGGTTGATGATAGAAAATAATGCCTTCAACTGTTTAGATGTAAAAGACTATTTTCCACGCCCAAGTGTGCATTGGTTATACATGGCTAAAACCTATATTGTATAGACCAATCGCACTGGCACTGTCGACCAGGGAGCCAGGTCAGTTTTGAAAAAAAAGTCCGTCTCCTTCTGTACCGAATCAGCGACCTTTACCACAGGCGACCGTCTAGCTACACCACTTCACCCCCTCACCGTTTACAACTTCCAGGACTGTCAAAATGAGTAATCAGAATGTGAAAAAACAAACAAACAATTAAGAGACAATTTATTGCGACTATAAGACTCAACTGAGAACCGAATTATAAGTAAATAAAATCTTGTTTTGACGGCTGGAAAGTTACGTGGAAAGTGATGTAGAAATGCCAAAAAAAAAAAAAAAAAAAAAGACGATTCATTATAAGCTATGTTTTATGGCAAGAAAGGTGACAGCACAAGAACTTGTGGAGATCTCATAATTTGGAGGAGCTTTATAGCCCACTCCAGTCGGCAAGGTACTTAATGGTAGTGATACAACATTTCAGAATCGAAAGCTGTAATTACCGTATTTCTTTAAATTTAAGTGTTCCTTTGCTCTAGGGTTGGAAAGGGGACTTTGAATTGACAGGTAATACTCATACTGCACATGAATGTTCACGAATGTACCAGCAATGTCTCTGACCCAGAAGCGGATAAATAAGTACAGTTCTCGAGAGCTACACTTCTGCCCACACGCATCCTCACAGAACGGTGACTGCAACTATACCATTCTTCAACAACAATTTGTGTACCGTCTCCACTGTGAAGGTTGAAGTAGATAACACTGCCTTTAGAAAAAATACGGTCTAGGTTCCCATCTCTTCCGCGGTGTGAATCAAGAACTAGTAAGTGAAAACAACGAGAATGTTCTAATGTGTGTATGAATTGAGTTGAGTCAAGAATTGGCACCACAGCACTCGGCGCATTCCCATACATGCTCCATCCTCATCTTCAACAGCCAGCGCAAAGTTCCAATACTGATGGTACCCGTCACAATTTGGTTAAATATCCGTCTTGCCTTTCTCTGAGAGCCGGCCAGACCTTCTGGTTACACCCAAGTGCCTCATTCTCTCCAGGCTCTAATAATCTTCTTTCTCTACTGATTCCGTTGCTTGTTCCCAAAGGGCCTTGACCACATCTGCCTTGTCATGTATGAATTCACCACCCAGTGGTGCAGATCCAGCCTGTCTGTCTACCTGTTCATTACCCACCAACCCTGCATGGCCTGAAGTAAAGATCAAATGTATGCTGACTGCCCGTGACCTTTCCAGTGAAGCTTGCCACTCTGCTCGAAGCATCCCTGTCTTCACCTTTTTTCAGCATGCTTTCAGAGTCTGTTAAAATTACGACATGTGTATGCATCTTGTTCTCTAGCCACCGGAGAGCTTAAGTTACTGCCTCCGCCTCCATTCTCATGCTAGATTCTGTGGTGTCATATGCTAGGCTGCCTTGCACTAAAGATTTTTCATTGGCTTTCGCTACGAACCCCCAGGCACTTCTTTTTCCTCTCAGCACCGAACCATCTGTATAGATAATCAGATCACCTGGACGTTTATTGTCGTGAATCAACTGTTGAACTTCACCTCCGTAGCACCCGCTGGCCACTCTCTACACACCCGGCCAAGTGTGATCATAACCCTACACAGGTCAGACTTTTGCGCTGGTACTCTGACCCACTGTTCTCTAGCATGCATTGTTTGTTTTTGTTTGTTTTAGTATCCAGAAGCCATGAGTTGTTAACCCTTAGGCTCGGTATTATGGCTACTCTAAGCTATGACTTAGCCTGCAGACCTTTAGCCTATCTGCAATAGTCAGCAATTCAAGGATATATGGCATGCACACAATCGGGGTGTCTCTTGTTTAACTTTATTCTGTATGCGCTCTTTAAGACAGTGAGTAACCCCGATCCATAATCAGTCACTGAAATGATTAGGTGCTTGTAAAGTTTGAACAACATTCTCTTCTCCATGTCCACCGCTGTCATAATCTTTAGTGTATTTAGATATTTGTGAGCCCCTGTCACAACTCCCTGTATGTGATCCATGAAAGACAAACTTCTGTCAAAGGTGATTCCCAGGTATCGCAGTCTGCTCTCATCCAACCCCCCCCCCCCCCACCCCACCATTCAGTTTGAGTCTGGGAACATCAGCTCTAATAATCTTGTCCAAAGAACACAACAGGACGGTAGCCTTTTCTGGGTCTCTGTACACCAGTCAATCACCTTATCTACTGTTGCCTGTAACTCTTCGGCTAATTGATTCCAATCTCTTCCCTTCCTATATACAAGAACATCATATGCACATGTCAATATTCTGCCAACTCCAGGTATTTCCAGGCAGGCAATCTTCTCTTAAAAGCATTGAATAGTACAGGTGAAATTGCAGATTCCTGTGGTAGTCCTGGAGCTATAATACATGGTTCAGACGTCCATGAACCCAGGCGAATGGCTACCTGGCAATTATGCAAAACGGCTGCCATCTAATTCACCAACCAAAGACAGACACCCTTCTCTATAGGCGCTTTCGTCAAGATCTATCTTGTGTGTGTATGATAAGGAGAAAGAGCGAGAGATAGACAGATCCACTTATAGAAACACACACACACACACACACAAACACAGAGAGAGAGAGAGAGAGAGAGAGAGAGAGAGAGAGAGAGAGAGAGAGAGAGAGAAATAACTACCCCCCCCCCCCCAAATAAATTGAATTCTAGTTAGTCGTGATTTGTAGAACTCTTTCAATAAGATCATAGCCACACCGCTACACTTTAACATGGTTTCACCACTACAACATTAATCTATACATTCAGCTCTAGTCCATCTCTCCACCACGATACTACCTCTCCACCACCGTACTACCTGCCCACCACGATACTATCTCCTCAACACGATACTACTTCCCTACCACGATATTACCTCCCCAACACGATTCTACCTCTCAACCACAATTTTACCTCTCCACCACGATACGATATTTACACCACGATACTACCTCTCCACCATGATGTACTACCTCCCCACCAAGATGCTACCTTCCCACCACAATACTACCTCCCCACTACGATTCTACCTCTCCACCACAACTTCACCTCCCCAGCCCGATTATACCTCCTCAGTACGATTCTACCTTCTAATCACAATTAAACCTTCCCAGTAGGAGTTTAACTTCACAACACGATTTTACCTCTCTAACACTGCTTCGTCTCCCTAATACTTTTTAACATCCTCAACACTATTTACCATCCCTAACCCTATTCAGCGTACCTAACATTATAACACTTTTCCTACACTATTTTTAACTCCCAAACACTATTTAAAACCCCCCAAAACACGATTCCACCTCCCTAACACTATTCCACGTCTCTAGCTTTTTAACCAACCCAATACTACCTTCCCAAAACACTATTTTACCAACTTAATTCTGTTTACCAACCCCGAAAACAACATTCAAACTGTCCAATACTATGTACTATAATCTATTGCCTGTTCCCAGAACTATTTAACATCCCCCACAATGTTCGACCTCTCCAACACTATGTAACATCCTTATCCTATGCCACCTCTTTAACACTATCCTACTGGTCTGTAACTTGTTCCAAGGTTCAGATTTGATTGAACGACCATACAACAGTAGCCTGTACTACTGTTATTCCATCTGTCCCTACAACTATTCAACACCCACCTGCTTTCAACAGTATTTTACCTCCCTAACACTATCCACCTCTTCCACTCTTTTCCACCCCACTAACACTATTCTAAATCTATTCATCCATCATATTCGTTTTTTCTTGGTTTAACACAAAGTATTTTTAAAATTTTCCCCCGGGGGATTCAAAATACCCGCTCAAAACACACCGGGGCAAGTTAACTTTTTTGTATTTTATTATTACCTACCTAAAAGGGGGAAAACCAGTACGGAACGTCTAACATTTTAGGTGGGACCCGGGGCAGTCTCTCGTGAGAATAGGGGGGTTGGGGGTTTGGGCCAGTTAAGATGTTTTGGGTCCCTTTAAGAATCAAAACCTAGTCCTTACAAAATCTCTAAAAAGTTGGACTGTTCTGAACGTCAAATGGGTTTTGGATGTTAAAAAGCCCCCTTTTTTTTGTGTAATTTTGTCGTAATTTTTGTCCTTTCCCCAAAAGGCCCTTTTTTTTAGTTCCAAAACAAAAATCGTCTAAATAATGATAAAAATTCGCTTGAAAAAAAAAAA
>CAJHNH020003842.1:0-47500 GCA_905116865.2 Candidula unifasciata
ATTAGCATGACCAAAAGACCCACTCCTAGCAAACTGCCATTACTGTCTATATTTTACCAATTATAAGTTACGTGTGCACTTTGCGCTTGGGGCTTCATGGTCACATAGCTAGTGCTGTCGCCATGGACTGTGCAGGTTAGGATTTTATTTTTGTCCCAGACGGGGGAGGAAAGAAAAGAAACACTAAAACGTTATTGACTTTAACCTGAGCCCTCCCCCCTCCCCCCCCCTTTTCCCGAGTTCACGACTGCAAGTTTAAAAATGATTTATAGGATCATAGCCGGAGTTAAGGAGTTTGTGCTTTATGCGATGCTCTCGGTAGGCGGCTAAACGTTCTGCAGAGAGAGACCGAGCCATATGGGATAAAATCCGGTACGATGAAGTCGATCCTCTCGACTTAAACTGTTGGTGAAAACAAGAATAGACCCACTGCCTCTCCAAACAAGCATGTCGTATGGGTCGACTAAATGGGAACTTTCCTTCGAATGCTTCTGCTCGAGCGGCAAGGAGCAACTAACTGCACACAGTTAAGCAAGTAAAACGGATGTACACACAAATCTCTGGCCGTAGCAGAAAGCCAAAGTCCAAATGAACGAACAACCAGGACTTTCCACCAGAGCTTTCAACCGCTGAACGGAGAAGAAGAAGGGTCTTTAACTTTTAACTTTATCATCTCAGTAATGATTATGGTGGCAGCATATAGCCATGCTCTTAATGCCGTGGAATCCCCGTGTGGGGGAACAAAGAATGGACCTACTGCCTACACAAAAGCATGTCGTAAGAGTCGACTAATTGGAAGCTTCCTTCAAAGTTGAAGTGCATCTGCCTGAGAGGCAAGGAACATGCAGTCGGCATACAAATGAGTCAGATCTGCAAAACTCAGGTTTTGGAACCAGAAGTGGACGAACAACCAAAACTTTCCGCTAGAGTTTACAGCTGGGGAACGCGAAGAAGAAGAAGAAAAAGAAAAAGGAAAAAAAATCCGTCTCTCAAGTGGTGAGAGTTAAAAAAAGTTAAAGATAACAGCTCTGTTTCTCCACTTCCTTTTCTTCTTTGCTCTGCTCCTTCTTCCCTCTGTTTCTCCACATCCTCTTCTTCTTTCTCTGCTCCTTTTCCTCCTATGTTTCTCCACATCATCTTCATCCTAGCTGCTCCGTCTTCCCTCTGTTTCTCCGTATTCTGTTCTTCTTTTATCTGCTCCTTCTTCCCTCTGTTTCTCCACATCCTCTTCTTCTTTTCTCTTCTCCTTTTTCCCCTCTGTTTCTCCACATCCTCTTCATCTTGTCTGCTCCTTCTTCACTCTGTTTCTAAACATCCTCTTCATCTTGTCTGCTCCTTCTTCCCTCTGTTTCTCCACATCCTCTTTATCTTGTCTGCTCATTTTTTCCCCTCTGTTTCTCAACATACTCTTCATCTTGTCTGCTCCTTCTTCCCTCTGTTTCTCAGTATTCTGTTCTTCTTTTCTCTGCTCCTTCTTCCCTCTGTTTCTCCACATCCCCTTCATCTTGTCTGCTCCTTCTTCCCTCTGTTTCTCCACATACTCTTCATCTTGTCTGCTCCTTTTTCCCTCTGTTTCTCAGTATTCTGTTCTTCTTTTCTCTGCTCCTTCTTCCCTCTGTTTCTCCACATCCCCTTCATCTTGTCTGCTCCTTCTTCCCTCTGTTTCTCCACATCCTCTTCATCTTGTCTGCTTCGTCTTCCCTCTGTTTCTTCGTATTCTGTTCTTCTTTTCTCTGCTCCTTCTACCCTCTGTTTCTCCACATCCTCTTCTTATTTTCTCTGCTCCTTCTTTCACCTGTTTCTCCACATCCTCTTTTTCTTTTCTCTACTCCTTTTTTCCTCTGCTGCTGCACATCTCCCTCTTCTTTCACTGTCTTCATCCTCACCTACGCTTGAAAATAAAAGCATTGTGCGTTATACCCACACCCCACCAACACCTTTAAGCAGAGTATTTCCTTTTTGCGACTGTTCAAACCTTTCAAGCGCTCAAGACTTTACCCCGTAGCATAATGCGTCCATTACTCTGATATCACTGCGCATATGATTCAACTGTGGTTCTTTACTTTCATCGATCCTTCTCTTGCGTTTTTCTTCTTGTTCTGACAACTGAAATGTGAAAACAATAGCTAGTTTTTGTCTCACACGCTTCGATTCCAGAGCTAGCCCTTAAACTCTGTTTGATTTCAAGATAGTAGTAATTAACAACTGTCTCCTATTTGCAGTTGTTCTTTGTGTCTGATTATCTGCAATCATTAACGTAACAACTGTTAGTGAAGAGAACATTCTTATGTTTTTATAGGAGCCGACGTGGTGTAGTGGCTTGAAGCTTGTCTGCGGATCCGAGGGAGTCGATTCAAATCCCAACTTAGCTGCACTTTGAAAAAAAAAATGACCATGGCTCTCAGGTCGACCCAGCCTTAAATGGATACCAGAAAAAAGTCATTGAAAGTGAAGGTGGCCGGTAGGATGCTGACTACATCACCCACCTGGTGCAGATTGATCTATAAAATATAGGTCTTGCCCTATATGCCCAACAGGCCTGGAGGCGTGGAAAAGGGTCTTTTACAGTTTGCAATGTTTTTACAGTGTAACTGCACACTTGTTCTGGCCTCCACGTTGCCATATCGATCGTGTACCCTAGCGAAAACCCCATGCGGTTACGTTGCATCTCACACGGTCACTAGAATCCTACACCCATACTGTCCCTGTACAGACTACAGCCGACAGTTGCTGTTAAGGCGGTATATATATATATATATATATATATATATATATATTATTTATAAATATATGCGCCATATAGAATATGCTATATATGTTTTCAAATTGAACTCACTAGAAATGCCCCCTTGCCTCGATGAACTCGCGAGCAATAAAAAAATAAAAAGAAAGAAAAAGTTCAAACAGGAAGTAGCATCAGCGACCAGGTCACCCATTGGTTCGTCAGTAGACGACTTCGTCGCCAATCGAAAAAGTATTTGGGTCTGTCTCATTTGATCGCATCAACACTGCAGGAACCTTTCTCATGGCTACTTGGTGGCGTGCAATGCGAAGCCATTTTATATGGCACACATAACATTATCACAATTATAACCTTAAAGCTCTCCCTTCAGGGATGCTGTTTAAACTTAACGCTTTTTTTTTCCAAGCAAAGCAAGAGGGAGTTGACTTAGCTTCACAATCACGAAACAATGCTAAGGACAAGCATGTACACAGTGTGTATGTTGAGTTGAGTTGAGTCAGGAACTGACATCAAAGCACTCGGGGCATTCCCATAAATGCTCCGTCCTCATCTTCAGCAGCAAGCGCAAAGTTCTAATACTGATGGTATTGGTCACAGTCTGGTTAAATGTCCGTCTTGCCTTTCCACTGAGTGTAGTCAGCCAGCCAGAGCCTCTGGTTACACCCACGTGCCTCATTCTCTCTTGGTCATAATAATCTTCTTTCTCCGCTAATTCCGTTGTTTGTTCTTAAAGGGACTTGACCGCATCTGCCTTGTCATGTATCAATTCACCACCCAGTGGTGCAGATCCAGCTTATCTGTCCTCCTGTTCATTACCCAGCACGCCGGCATAGCCTGGAGAAGAGATTCAAAGTATGCTCACTACCCGTGACCTTTCCAGTGAAGCTTGCCACTCTGCTCGAAGCATCCCTGTTCATTACCCAGCACGCCGGCATAGCCTGGAGAGTCTGTTACAAACTCGAAATGTGTATGCTTTCTTGAAGCTATGCCACTCTGCTCGCTGCAGTCCCTGTCTTCACCTCCATTCATCATGCTAGATGTGGAGTCAGATGCTATCACATCATGCACTATGCATCTTGTTCTCTGGCCACCGGAGAGCTGCAGTTACCGCCTCCACCTCCATTCTCATGCTAGATGTTGTGGTGTCATATGCTAGGCTGTCTTGCACTAAACATTTTCCATTCGCTACGAACCCACAGGCACTTCTCTTTCCTCTCACCACCGAACCATCGGTGGAGATAATCAAATCACCTGGGCGTGAATTGTCGTAAAATAACTGTTGGACTTCAACCTCCGTAGCACCAGCTGGTTACTCTCTGCACACCCGGCCCAATGTGATCAAGCGTGTATCTACATATGTGCCAATAAATCATTTGGCAGTCGATGTGTGACGGACTGAGCAGTGCAGTTTAGCACCTTTGTGATGAGGACAGTGTTGTATGTTGGCGAAGTCACTGGTCTCATTTTGTAGATTACTTATTTCCTTTGCTTTTGTTATTCATCTCACAGCTTTTGGAGGGTTGTAATCACACAGTAAAAAGGAAAGGCGGACTTTTAATCAGGCTACTCACCGTGCGGGTTCCGGGGCCCTTTTATAGGGAAAACAAGAATAGACGCATTGCCTATCCAAAAGTATGTCGTAAGAGTCGACTAATTAGGAGCTTCTTTCAAAATCAAAGTGCATCTGCCTGAGAGACAAGGAACCAGCAGTCTTCATACAAATGAGTCAGATCTGTAAAGCGGATGCACACGCAACACTCAGGTTCTGGAACAGGGCTGCAGTCCAGAAGTGGATGAACACCAGAACTTTCCGAAAGATTTTACAGCTTGTGGACGCTAAGAAGAAGAAGATAAATTAGGTTACAATTTGTACTGGGAGCCGCCGTGGTGCAGCGCCTAGACGTTCTCTAGCCAATCCGAAGCTCGTGGTTTCGAGTCCGAATGGAAACGGACTTTTTTTTTCCGTACATTACCTTTTTCATATTCTCCCAGTCCAGAAACGAGTACTGTGTTTTTGAATAGACCAACCCCCACCCCCCCCCCCTTTTTGTAACTTTCTCGTGACTCTAATACTGAGAACATAACGGGCCGGTTTTTTTATTCAGTTTTATGTTCGCGTGGATGATTTCTGATTTCCGCCTTTGGAGACAATTTCCGCCGGCTAGTACAAACTAGTGGGATCTGTGGAAAGGGGGGTTACGTGTTCAGATCCCATCCAACCTGTGTAGGTTCCAGGGCCCCATTTTGGGGGAGGCGGCTTTAGAATACTGCTTACCCCACCCGCTAGAAAGCATGTGGTAATCAAGCGATTATTTAGAGGTTTTTTCCCCCCGCCTTTCAGGGTGCATCTACGTAAGAGAAGAAGAACCAACAGTTTGCATACATTTAACCCAGATCTGTTCAACAGATGTGCAGGAAAAACTCAAGTCTGGAACAAGACTAAAGTGCAAAAATGCACCAACAACCAACCCTTTACCAAAGTTTACAGCCGCTGAAGGTTAGGGAGAATATTTTCTATAAATAAAAACTAAGAGCATCCATGATTGTTTATTTAGTCGGAATATTGTAAATAAATAGTTTCAAATTAATTTTGGTCATTGCTTCCAGTTGGTGCACAGTATTGTGTGTGTGTGTGTGTGTGTGTGTGTGTGTGTGTGTGTGTACATATATATACTGAAGAATTATCAGCGGCGTTGGGCTGGTCACCTAACCCGCATGCCAGACTATCACCTCCTAAAGAGCATTTTATAGCGAGCTCCAGCAAGCGGAGAGGTCCCAGGGAGGACAGAAACCGCGCTTTAAGGACACTGTCAAGACTGCTCTCAATTCTCTTGGCATCAACACAGCGACTTCGGAGGCTGCTGCACAAGACCGTTGTGGGTGGCGTACGTCCCTCACGCATGTTGCATCGGCATGCCAGGCAGCAGAGGTTGTACAGGCAGAGAAACGGAGGCAGACCAGAGACTAGAGAGAATTGTACTGCTAATCTTACACTTACTGCGGTTTCCATTTGTTGTCCTCGCTGCTCAAGAACTTTCCAGTCGTACACCTTTGTACCCATAATCGTTGATCATTACTACTATATATACATCTCTCTCTCTCTCTCTCTCTCTCTCTATATATATATATATATATATATATATATATATATATATATATATATATATATATATGTGTATATATATGTAGAATAATCATTTTGGTCAAATAATTTGGGGCATGAAATTGTACAGTTCCAGCTAGAGAACGTGATAGGAAAAGAACTGAAGAATGGTAAAATATAAATTCATAGTTAACTTGCCAAATTGCATAGTTGGGACAAGGACTCCGATCTAGCCACGGGTGCCTGTGAGTTGGTGGGCTTTGATCGTCCTAGCTTTTTCTACACGGCACATAATAATGAAGTGTCCACGATGATGATGATGATGATAATGTTGATGACAATTCTGAGTTCGCTCTTAAAACAGCGGTTGGCCCCTTGTATTACAGTTTACAGCTAGCCTGCGATATCTGCACTTTCGGACCAACTCCAAACTTCCAAAAGTCGCCTTTAACAGCATGCTTATTAAGGAGCACCGATCTGTTTGCGATTAAAATTGGGCAACGGATCCCACGTCGTTGACGTCAACAACAAAGGATAAGGCATTTCCGCAACACACACACACAAAACGACCGGGCATAGAAGAATGAGACATTGTCAGAAAGTAGACCGGATTTACGGTATAACAAATGTAGCCTAACATCGTCAGCAAAGCCACGTAACTTTTCCCAGCATGCCTGCAAACCCTGCGACCCACCTGCTGCACACACCATCAGCTCATCTACCACACGCACATTCATGCAAGCATGCACATCTAATCAGAAACAAATGTTTGAAATCAAAATATGCAGTCTGAATTTCATCGTGGTCTGCACCTCCTTCCTTTTCCGGTAGGGTTGTGTTCAAAATCAAGATCATAGGGCAACGTAACCTGGCCTTTGACCTCCTTCTTGGGCGGAGGCGTCAGTTTCATTTAATCTGAATGAAAATTTCAGTTTGTAAAAGTTAGTTAACTTCTTCTTCTTCTTCTTCTTCTTCTTCTTCTTCTTCTTCTTCTTCTTCTTCTTCTTCTTCTTCTTCTTCTTCTTCTTTTCTTCTTCTTCTTCTTCTTCTTCTTCTTCTTCTTCTTCTTCTTCTTCTTCTTCTTCTCCTTTTTCTTCTTCTTCTTCTTCTCCTCCTCCTCTTCCTTCTTTTTCTTCTTCCTTGTCACGTTCACCGATTGTACACTCAGGGTTGGAAGTTTTAGTTATTGATCCACTTCTGGACTTTAGCCATTTATTCATGCTCATCGCTTGCCTCTTAGGCAGATGAAGCCTGACTTCGAAGGAAACCCTAGTGGTCGACTCTCACGACATGCTTGTGAGGAGGCAGTGGGTCTATTCTTGTTTTCTCTACAAAGGGATCCCGGAACCCACACTGGGATGACATTGTCTAATAGTCACCGAGTGCAGGTCTGTGGTTTTGAACTTCGTGAATGCGGTTTCTTCTTCTTTGTGCTCACTAGCTGCAACCTCTAGCGGAAAGTTTTGGTTGTTTTTCCACTTCTTGTCTCTAGTCGTTTTCCAGAACCTGAGTGTTCAGTGAACATCCGTTTTACAGATCTCATTTACGTGAATGCAGACTGCTGGTTCCTTGCCTCTCAAGGGGATGCAGTCCAACTTGGAAGAAAAATGCGGTTTAATAATTTTCTGGTCCTTGAGTTCGATTTTCGTTGCGGGCAGTTTATTTTTTTAAAACGAACGCTCTCGCGGGTTTGGACAGTCATACGAGAATGGTACCGTGGAGGATATTAGGGACTCATCACGTGATATTCTCAAAGACAACCATGGATATACTGAAGCTTAACTCCACTGTGGAGATATCACATAGAAGTAAAGAGCGGCTGGTGGAACAGTTTAAAGCGGCTCTCAAGCAGGAGACCTGCGTTTAAATCCTCAGTAAGGTTGTTAATTTGTTCTCCTGCCGGGGGCAGAAATAAAATTCCAACCTGCACAGTCCCTGGCGACAGCACTAGCGATGTGGTCTTAAACCCTCAGCCTGAAAGACACCCTGCCTACACCGCAACAATGATAAATATAAGCAGTAACTGCAGTTTTCGTTGTACAAAAATGAATATATTTGAGCAGTTCCGGTGAATTATCTTTTTCGTACAGGTCACGTTGTCAGCGTCTGTGAACGCATTGCGAACGCGCTTCGTAATGCAGATGCTCCGGGGTCGATCTCAGTTACAGAAGATTTGTCTGGCGTTGGTTTCGACAGTGGTACTGAGAGCTGACCGTCTAGTAGGCAAACTACTTGACGTAAAATTGCCCTAGAAAAACTACACAAGTTATTAAATGCTGGGGCTGGCTCTGCACGTTATTTAAAGGATTCACAGCTACCTAACAGGCCACGTTTTGTGACTATTGTAATCATTTATGACCAGTAGGTTCTCTCGTCTACTGCACTGAGGTTGCCACAGGACCAGGGGCTCTACTACTGATCCGATCTCCGCGGGTTCCTTTAAAGTCGGCGTGCACGTGTCTGAGAAGTGAGAAACCAAGATTATGCACACATATAAGGCAGTTCTAAAACGGATACTCAAGCAAAATTTATGCCTTGGAACAAGACAAAAGTACAAAAGTGGATGAGTTACCAGAACTTTCCACTGGAGTTCACAGCCGGTAAAAACTCGAAGAAGAAGAAAGATTGTATTGCTATTCATTTTTAATACATATACTCCCTTGGATGCCAAGCTGTTTAATCTCTACTCCTTCGTTAACACACACCTCTTTTCCCACCAAGGTCCCTAACGTCACTGTCTGTTGCAGTTCCTCTTTGTCAGGATGTGCCAAACAATGTTGGATGTATCATTCTGCTCCTCCTACAGGTTCTACTGCTCCATTGGAGGAAGAGTAAATAAATTCACCTTCTCAAACATGTCGTAAAAAGCGACTATGAGGTGTGTGTTTTTTTGTTTGTTTCGAAGTCGGAGTACATCTGTCTGAGAGGCAAGGTACCTATAGTCTACGTCTGTAAAGCGGTTGTAAAGCTCAATTTTCGGGAAAAAGACTACAGTCCAGAAGTAGACGCACAATATAGGACTTGCCGCCAGAGTTTCTAGGAGGTAAGCGACAAGATATTTTCATCAAGCTAAACTTCGAGGACGTCGAAATGGTTATTATTGTGATGAAATTGATTCAAACTGCTCCCACCCACAAAGCACAGCGGGTTACTTCGTGTATCAATAATGTACCCGAAAATAAATGTTCCCTACTGTAGAACGGTGTGTATAGAATGTAATTCTGAAAGACTGGCATCCAAATACTGGTTCTTGTAGCCACTGGTGTTCAAACCTAACCAGTACAGTCCCGGAAAGTAGATATAGAAACATATGGATAGGTCATATTTGAAGCATGGGTGAATCGTAAAAATGTTTCATAGCACGATCCCCAAAAGTCTGGTCAAGCGATAGACAACAACTAAGATTCATAGATGTATGCAAAAACAAAACAAGCACCAGGAAATGATAACATCCTCAGATGAACGAATCTCAACCATGGCTTTTTATCCCTAGGGTATTAAGAAAGAATGTGCCCTGAACAGAAAGGAAAAGAGAAAATATGCCAAGCAATTTGTTTGAAAACAAATATTCGTAATCTTTTTGCTTCTAAATGCCAGAGAAGACCAAAAGGGCTAATGTTTTAGTATACATGTTTTTTATTGACTAGGTTTGATAGAGATGTACACTCTCTAATGTCGGCTCTGTGTCTAAGTCGATGAGAACGCTTCGTAATGCCGGGGTACCGGGTTCGATCCCAGCTGCGGGCCATCCGCCTTGCATTGGTTTCGACAGTGGTATAAAGAAGCCGACCGTCCACAAAGCAATGGCATACTACTGGACGTAAATTTGCCTAGAGAAACCAGGGGATGTTGGGGTTGGTTCTGCAACGTCATGTAAAGGATACGTAGCTAACCTAACCTAATCTAACTCTCTAAGACCGTTGTTCGGATTTGGATTTTAAGGTTTGGGGGGGGGGGGGGGGGGGGTGGGGGTGGGGGGGGGGGGAATAACAAACTCATTTAACCTACTCCCTAATTATATCTACTGCGTGTTTATTTGCTGACTCGAAGTCGTGAGGATTATTCTTAGTTTGATCTGTGTGATGTGAGGTCACATCTAATTTCTTTGTTTCTGTGTGGTTTCTGGTTGACGATTTGGCTTTCTACAACATGTCCGACGTGGTCTGGCTTGGTGGCTTTAGGTAGGTCTGTATTTCTGGCATGTGGGATGGGAGTCTGCTAGTCCTTAATTCAACATTCAACATTCCTCTTACTCTTATCCTGTCAATCGAATCGATCGCTGCCTGACTCTTGCTTCCTGGATTCCTTCTATGAGCTTTACAAAAAGACAATCACAAGATAATGACTGAATGGAAACTGCAGAAGAAAATAAAAAACTTTAACAGGACACCATAACTAAAGGACAACTTACATGGGGGAGAAAAAAAAATTTATAATGCAGCAATATAACTTAGACCGTAACGGTGACAGGCTTTGCTTGAGTTTTGTACAGCTATGTCTAAGTGGGATTCTTCAGCAATGTCCCATGTATAACAAGTTAGAAGGGAGATACTAGGCTTATGGGTCAATATAATACTCAAGGCTGTACGGAAGAACAGTAGAGATGCTCCACGAAAGGAAAGGTCAGTTTTGTCAAAAGAACTCCCTGTATAGGTTCCGGAGCCCCGTGGTGGGGTCAAACAAGAATAGACCCACTGCCTGCCTAAAACTTGTCGTAGGAGTCGACTAATTGGGAGATTGCTTCGAAGTCGGATTACATCTGCTTAGGAGACAAGGAACCTACAGTCTTTATGCAAAATCATTCACACCTGTGAAACGGATGTGCACGCAACAGTCAGTTTATGGAACAGGACTAGAGTCCAGAAGTGGACCCCAGAAGTGGACGAACAACCAGAATTTTCCACCAGAATGTATAGCCGGTGAGCGTGATAAGGAAAGAGGATCATAAGAACTAGCCTGTCCGTGTAAAGATACCGAATACAGTCAAATTAAGGAGACAAGTAATAATAATAATAAGAAGAAGAAGAAGAAGAGCGTAACCACATGTACACAAAATTCAAGATAGGTGTATCGGCCATGTGCACCTGTGGAAATGTGCCCCAGACAGCAGAGCATGTACTCCAGGACTGCACCGATTTTGACACATTAAGGCAAACCTTTTGGCCAGAAAGAACAACCGTGGAACGTAAGCTCTATGGACCACTGAATGAACTATCAACGACAGTGAAATTTATACAAGAGACAAAACTGCTGATATAGACAAATTATTTCAGGAGAACGAAAGAAGAAGAAGAAGAAGAAGAAGAAGAAGAAGAAGAAGAAGAAGAAGAAGAAGAAGAAGAAGAAGAAGAAGAAGAAGAAGAAGAAGAAGAAGAAGAAGAAGAAGAGAAGGAGACGAAAACAAAAGACGGCGGAGAGGCGGGGAGGTAACTTAGTTGGTCCAGTTTAAAATGTATCTTTCTTTTTCCATAGACCCGTAAATTCGTATGGCTGTGTATTGATGCATTAGGAGGGCTTTGATCACCTACAGCAGGGTAAATTATTGAAAATGCGGATCGTCACCTGGCAACATAAAGATCACTTACACCAGTGTTTCCCAAACTGTTGTTGGTCGCGGCGCCTACTTTTAATATATAAAATTCTCTCCACGGCGCCCTGACCTAATTAAAAGAATGACGACGATTCGTGTCTTGGTTAAATTAAATATCAAGTTTTCACAATATTTCGCGGCTCCCTTGTGAAGAGGTCGCGGTTGCCCGAGGCGCCGCGGCGCACAGTTTGGAAATAACTGACTTTTACAATACAGTAGCAATGATCCGCGGTCAACTTGCTAGTCCTCTGCGATCAGATTCTGCATGCGGGCTGATAGCTGAATAGCCGTTCTGGTGTGGGTTTTGGAGTCCCATTGTAGGGGAAAGCCAGTAGAGACTCAGTGCCTTATTAACAAGTATGTCTCAGGAGTCGACTAACAACTTTGAATTCGGAGCAGATCTGCTTGAGAGGCAATAAATCAAGTATATATCATTGGGAACTGTGAAACGGATGTGCAAGCAATACTCAGGTTGTAGAAACAAGACTGGAGGTGTATGAACACCCAGAAGTTTCCGCTGGTTTTACAGCTGGTGAACACGAAGAAGTAGAAAAAGCAAAGACATGAGCTTTAGTTTACCTCTCAGAGAAACGTCCCAAGCTGCATTTATTTATATAAAAAAATTAAATTGTGGATTGTTTTGAAAAAAAGGCAGGTGTTATCGTTCCCATCTGGTCTGACACACATAAATCAGAAATTGAACAAACTATAACAGTCCCCAGAATCCATATAACTATCGGAAATAAAACATTGCCTGGCAATGTGGCCCTGTGTTGAAGAAGATTGAAAGCTAATTCATGTCCAGTAGAATGTGGCTGTACACTCTTAAAAAGTAATCGAAACTATAGACAAACAAGATTTTTTTTAACCCTACTTGGCTCTATTTTAGGATTGTATTTAAAGAAAACATTAGGTGCGTTATGTTATGTTATTTTATATTACTTAATGTTATCATATTTGAAGTCACTGCACATTGGGCATTTCCGTGATAAGCTGATTATAGTGTCTCCTTTCTTGATCTTGAAGACGGTATAGACATGCTTCACAAAGGTCCGCAATCGTGTTGGCGTCAGTGAATCATTATTAACACCCCCCCCCCGCCACCCCCCCCCCCCCAACCTAGTCCGCACAGCATTGCTATTATAAGCCATCGCAAAGCCAACCAGAGCAGCTTTTTTTTTTTTTTTTTTTGAGTGGGGGTGGAGGGGGGATGTTCTATGGTTTCATTAAGCTAAATTAGTTTTAGTCGTTTGCCACTGCCACAGAACGGTCGTCGCTGAATACCGTTATCGAAATCAAAACTAAGCGGTCTGTAAATTATTCTACAAAGTTGGAGTACATAAGCCTGAGAGGCAATAGTCTGCATGTAATTGAGTTAGACTTGTGAAACGGATTTGCACGCAACATTCAATTTTTGGAAGAAGACAAGGAGAAGGAGGAGGAGGAAGAAGAAGAAGAAGAAAGATAAGAAGAAAAAAGAAGAAGAAGAAAAAAAAAAGAAGAAGAAGAAGAAGAAGAAGAAGAAGAAGAAGAAGAAGAAGAAGAAGAAGAAGAAGAAGAAGAAGAAGAAGAAGAAGAAGAAGAAGAAGAAGAAGAAGAGGAAGAAGAAGAAAAAGGCTCAGTCTTTCTCAGTAAAATACCATACATATATATATATATATATATATATATATATATATATATATATATATATATATATATATATATATATATATATATATATATATATATATATATATATATATATATGAGTAAAATACTCCTGTGTGTGTGTGTGTGTGTGTATGTGTGTGTGTGTGTGTGATATGTGGGCAAAGCGGTCTTTTACTTTTGAGAACGCCACACGCGTCATTTAAACTAAGTAGCTCTAATCATCCTTCACCCCACCCCACCCCACTCCCCCTTTTCTCCTCAGTTTGTGTTAATGCAAATCATCAAAGCTCTAGTACGCGCAAACCGAAGGACGCAGTCGGAAATCGAACAGACCCCACCTATATACACACTAGCTCACTTATGATTGTTAGTTCCTGAGCCCTGTGGCCTTTGCACGAGGTTAGGGGGTGTTCCGCAATAGCGTTGATATATCATGTCTGGAAATTATTCTACAAAGTTGGAGTACATAAGCCTGAGAGGCAATAGTCTGCATGTAATTGAGTTAGACTTGTGAAACGGATTTGCACGCAACATTCAATTTTTGGAAGAAGACAAGGAGAAGGAGGAGGAGGAAGAAGAAGAAGAAGAAAGATAAGAAGAAAAAAGAAGAAGAAGAAAAAAAAAAGAAGAAGAAGAAGAAGAAGAAGAAGAAGAAGAGAAGAAGAAGAAGAAGAAGAAGAAGAAGAAGAAGAAGAAGAAGAAGAAGAAGAAGAAGAAGAAGAAGAGGAAGAAGAAAGAAAAAGGCTCAGTCTTTCTCAGTAAAATACCATACATATATATATATATATATATATATATATATATATATATATATATATATATATATATATATATATATATATATGAGTAAAATACTCCTGTGTGTGTGTGTGTGTGTGTGTGTGTGTGATATGTGGGCAAAGCGGTCTTTTACTTTTGAGAACGCCACACGCGTCATTTAAACTACGTAGCTCTAATCATCCTTCACCCCACCCCACACCACTCCCCCTTTTCTCCCCAGTTTTTGTTAATGGAAATCATCAAAGCTCTAGTACGCGCAAACCAAAGGACGCAGTCGGAAATCGAACAGACCCCACCTATATACACACTAGCTCACTTATGATTGTTAGTTCCTGAGCCCTGTGGCCTTTGCACGAGGTTAGGGGGTGTTCCGCAATAGCGTTGATATATCATGTTATATATTTCAGCACGCCAGCGCTTTTAACACCCCAAAAAATTGAAAAACTAGCTCTAACACACCCTCCCTCCCCCCTTTCCCCCGCCCGAGAGTGTTGCAACTTATGTCACAGGCATTTTCTTTCTTGGAATGAAAACAAAAAGACATCAGAGAAACCTAACAACAGAGCGGGACACACCTATAATCTTCTGGAAAGTCGACCAGCCCAACAAACTTGTGACTGAAAAGTGAGCTACTTTATTTCGGGAGACAAACGTAAACTTAACCCTCCTTGTAAACAACTTATCGAACACTCGAGAGACCCCCCTTCCCCTCCTCTTCCAAACAAACGTCTCCCGCACAACCAACACCCCCATTGACAATTCTGCAGTCATCGTGACAGGAAAACCTGCATGCTGCAAGTTGCTTACAACGACGTTTTGTTGTTTCGCAATCAAACAAAAACAGTATTTCCAAAGAATGAAAAGCCTGCATTGATAACATGTGTGTGGGATTGGAGAAGGACTACTTCGGCAATCCTTGACTGTTCACACAGGGGTCCCTTTATCACGTAACAGGAAAAGTTGTGGGTCTTCTATCGAGGTCAGGTGCTACAATGATTGAGAGGCCCAGCCACTTCCTGTCAGATGTGCGCAAGCGATAAATGTAAGGGAATCCTGTCAAATGGATTTGGGAACTGAAGTTGAGAAGCTAGGAAGAGCGGATGGTAAAGCAATTAGCACGGTAAACTTTCAGTTGGATGGGTCGGGTTCGAATCCTTGGGAGGACTAGAAATGTGTTTTTTGGTTAAGGGGTTGCAACAACAAAAAACTTCAAATTGTTTCTTATTTTCCTTCTTCCTCTTCGTCGTCGCCTTCTCATCTTCCTACCTCTCCTCCTCAGTCTTCTCCTTCTTCCCCCACCTCCTCCTTCTTCTTTTCCTCCACCTCCTTCTTATCCTCCTCTTTCTTCTTTTCCTCCTTTTCCTCCTTCTACTCCTCCTCCTTCTTCTCATTCTCCTTCTCAAGTCTGTGTGTGTTGGCTTCTAGTAAACTAAAATTGTTACTACCTCATTCGTCGACAACTTGTGCTCCCCCACCCACCCCTTAGTGCCAAACACACACACACACACACACACACCACCACCACCACCACCACCACCACCACCACCACCACCACCACCACCACCACCACCACCACCACCACCACCATATTTGATATCTTTTAAATATGTCGACTTTCTGCTCGCTTGCAAGGTATGTTATTGTGTTTCTAATTGTATCTCCTTGTGTGTATGTGTGTGTGTGTGTATGTGTGTGTGTTTGTGTTTGCGTGTAAGTAAGTGTGTGTATAGAAGTAATAGTAGTACTACTAGTAGTAGAAGGAGGAGGAGCAGCAGCAGCAGAAGTACTATAAAATTAAAAAATAAGAATGAGAAGAAGAAGTAGTAGTAGCTGCAGCAACAGCACTGGTGGTAGTAGAAGTAGTAGCATCAACAGCCGCAGCACCAGCAGCAGCAGCAGCAGCAGCAGCAGCAGTAGTAGTAGTAGTAGTAGTAGTAGTAGTAGTAGTAGTAGTAGTAGTAGTAGTAGTAGTAGTAGTAGTAGTAGTAGTAGTAGTAGTAGTAGTAGTAGCAGCTGTTGTTGTTGTTGTACGAGATGGAGGTAGAGAAGAGGAAGAAGAAGAAGAAAAGAAGAAGAAGAAGAAGAAGAAGAAGAAGAAGAAGAAGAAAAGGACGAAGAAAAGGACGAAAAAGAAGAATGAGGAGGATGAGGAGACGAAGAAACATTTTAAATATTAAAACGGGCTTTCTCTGTTTTTGTCGGTCAAATACCTTGCCGAATACAAATTGTTCGCCAATATACGACCTAAAGATTTCCGTTAACCCACCGTCCGCCCATTTCCCGTTATTTGTCCTTCAACGCACTTGTCCCCATTTTCTACCGGAAGCTATACAAATTCTAAATGTAACTTTGCGTCATGTAAATTCCTTTACTGTTGCTTGAACCCTAATTCTTTACGAACTACTGAAATTAAACTACAGCTGTTTCAAATATCCTATTAAAGATTGCATTTGAGGAAGAGGCTGGAAACACAGAGTGGGAGCAATGGAAAGGGATGGAAAGTCATGATAACCTCTGTGAAGCAAGACATTTTTTTCTTTTAGGCAATGTGTTAATAAAACTGGTTGATTTAACACAGAGGTTTTTTTTCCCCGTGTGGGTTGCGGGGCCCTATTGTAGGGAAAAAAGAATAGACCCACTGCCTACCCAAAAGCATGAAGTAAGAGTCGATTAATCGGGAGCTTCCTTCGAAGTAGGAGTGCATCTGCCTGAGAGGCATGGAACCAGCAGTCTGCATACAAATAGGTCAGATGTGTAAAATAGATGCACACGCAACATTCAGGTTCTGGAATTGAACTGTAGTCCAGATTTGGATGAACAACCGAGACTTTCTGCTAGAGTTTATAGCTGGTGAAAGCGAAGAAGAAGAAGAAGAAGAAGAAGAAGAAGAAGAAGAAGAAGAAGAAGAAGAAGAAGAAGAAGAAGAAGAAGAAGAAGAAGAAGAAGAAGAAGAAGAAGAAGAAGAGGAAGAGGAAGAAGAAGAAGAAGAAGAAGAAGAAGAAGAAGAAGAAGAAGAAGAAGAAGAAGAAGAAGAAGAAAAAAAAAAAGAAGAAAAAGAAGTAGCAATAGACAGCGGTTTTCAAGCTTCGTTGTCATCCGTGTTATTATAATCCACGCTGTGTCCATTCACAGCCTCCTGTCCCCTGAATTTTTAATCAGTTCTGACTCAGATAATCTTCCCTGCCACGATGTCAAATTGCCCATCATTTTCTCCCTCGAGCCCTTTCTGCGTCTTTTCCTTTCAACATATCCACTGTCACACACAAATTGTCTATCCCCCGAAAAACGGTCCCAAGTTATAGAAGCCGAAAATATACCCTAACAGGGCCTCAGTCGCATATAAAATTGCGAACTTCCGGCGACTACTGCCACCGCGCAGCGGGGAGCGGGACTAAAGTAGATGGCTGGGACTCACGAGCAAATACAATGAAGGGAGATGCTGTAGCTGCTGCTCGTGAGTCTCAGCCATCTAGTTTAGGCCCGCTCCACGCCGCGGTGGCGGTAGTCGCCAGAAGTTCGCAATTTAAGTCGCCAGAAGTGCTTAATTGACATGTGACTGAGGCCCTGTTAGGTTATATTTTCAGCCTCGATAATTTGGGACCGTTATTCGGAGGATAGCCCACAAATTTACTCCAGTTTAGTCCTTCTCGTGAGACGACAGCAAAAAAAAAAAAAAAAAATTATATTTGTCTCATTCCAATGTCATCTACGGTAAACCATCATTATATAAACTCGCTTAACATGAATTTTTTTTTTAGGAATGTGAGTGCAGCTCGGCCAGTCCGCTACAAATCGGGTAGGTAGTTAGGTAGTTGTACCCCACCAGGACATCAAACAAGCGATAAATGCCCGGTGACACAAAGTGCCACCATCCGGATGATGATCAACAGTGGAGAGGTCACAGAAACCCCTTTCAGCCGTTTACGCCATATCTATGGCTAGGCCATATTTATGGTCCTGCTATATTAGAGGCCCCCGGATAAAGAAACAAAATTGCATTACACGAGAGGACGACTTCAATACAAATCGGTTTTGACTCGTGAAAAAACATCGTTCTTTGCGGGTTCTATAAATTTTGTCCTGAAAAACATGTTAATCGTCCTGGTGCCGATTTATGGCTCTTTTGACTTATGAGTTTACCCACCACTGTTATAGGGTGTAGTTTACAAAAGTGGACAACATTTCCCCCTGAAGGAAAAGAACGCTAACAATCCAGGTGGGCGGTAGTAATTACGAATAATATAGGAAACAAGAACTATTTAAAGTCAAGGGAGGTAAGAAACACAATGGGTGAGGAAAGCAGGAAAAACATTGTGAAGAAAACAAAACGTCTTTTTCCTGTTTTTCCTCTTTCGTTCGTATAATGAGACTGGTACTGACAACATTGGTACTGGAACTCAGCGCTGACTGCTGACGATGGGTACCGAGCGCGTATGGGAATGCCCCGAGTGCTGTGATGTCGGTTTTTTAATCCACTCAACTCCTGTAATGTAACAGTTAAAACTCTAGTGATTACTTAACTGCCCATATATTTATCACTGCATTGGTAGGTGAGAGTATTGCAGTAAGTGTGACTGATCGCGGGGTGAACTTGAATGTTTGCGAAAGCAAATCAAGTTATATGGGACAATTAACAGTACCACTGGCGCATAGAAAGATATCTATGTCAAACGAAGCAAATCTCATTAGAAAGTCCTTTAGGCCGAAATTGTGCTACCAATGAAAAATTGGACACTTACTAAAAAACAACTAATGAGCGAAAGATCTAACAACAGAAATGAGATGTCTTAGGAGAGCTGCCAGTGTCACAAGATAACATAACATCATCAATTAAAAGAAGACTAGGACTGAAACCAGTCATACAATTAATTAAAGAACAACAAATTAGATTGTTTGGCCACCTGGTGAGAATGCCCTGGTACCACCTGCCACAGAGAGCCACGCTGAACAAAAAAAATGAAAACAGGGCAAAGGAAAGATGATGCAAGAGATGGAGAGACATCATCAAGAGCAACCTAATAGAAACAGAACACCAGCTTGAAGAATGCTTTGGAAAAAGCGCTCACACGATCCTTACAAACCCCCCCCCCCCCCTCCAACCACCCCCTTTACCTTCTTAACACCTTGTTGAGGTAAATGGTGGAAAAGAAGCAGAAGAAGAAGAAGAAGAAGAAGAAGAAGAAGAAGAAGAAGAAGAAGAAGAAGAAGAAGAAGAAGAAGAAGAAGAAGAAGAAGAAGAAGAAGAAGAAGAAAGAAAAAGAAGAAGAAGAAGAAGAAGAAGAAGAAAGAAGAAGAAGAAGAAGAAGAAGAAGAAGAAGAAGAAGAAGAAGAAGAAGAAGAAGAAGAAGAAGAAGAAGAAGAAGAAGAAGAAGAAGATAAAGAAGAAGAGACTTGGGAACGAAATCAGATCATACAATGTGACCGCAGACTCTTAACCCCCCCCCCCCCCCCCCCCCAACCCTCCCCCAGCCCATGACTACAACCAGCAGACAAGCTTGCTAGCTTTTGCACTACCATATGTTCGCACTGGATGAAAACCTCTGCGTTTAAACCCTTCAAACAACCCTTTGTTTCCACCCTTTACTTTGTGTTTAGGGTGCACCTGGTTTTCTTTACGGGTCATCTTTTCATCGCCAGTTAAGGTCGACTGATTGAATCCAAATTTTTAAACTGTTTCAATGCAACGAAATGTTTTACCTAGTCAAAGACGCGTGGTATTTGTGTACACAGAAGAGTCGCTCGAGCAAGTCTTTTCTAGTAGGCATTATTTTTGAGCAAACAAGAACGAGACAGTATTAATAAACCATATTTCCAGGTGGTTTAGTTACATTTTTAAGAAGCCCTAAAATAGAGTGTCGGTGGTTTGAGGATCAAAACAATGCTGAAGGATTTACATTGAAACTGTAATACAAAATTTGACACTAAAGCAAGAGAAATATTTCAGCTGCGTCATGTACCTTTTAAAGGATGTTTAAACGCGAGAGAATGTCTCTGGCTTAGGTACTGCGAACGCGTTTCATTATAACGCAATTTCCTTTCGATCCCAGCTGAGGGCGATTTGGCAACAAATAGTTGATTTAGTGGTGTGAGGCGCCGACGGTTAAAAAAGCACTGGCAAACTACTGAACGTAAAATTGGCCAGTAAAATGACAGTTCACAGCTCTCGTGTCCACCTCTTTTCGAACAATCCCTCAGAAAATGCTGTTGGGATTGGTTCTGCAACGTCCTGTAAAGGTTACGCAAAAAGCTACACTGTGTGAGAAATTGCACTGGACTTTATTTTCTATCTTCTTCTTGTTCTGCCTCTATCCGAAGATGTAATTGCATTGTATCCATTTACAGCATGGCCACGATATTTGCACCTTTCGGCCAACACATCCGACTTCTGCGGGCGTTTGTTGACCGAGTTAGCAATCCCTGTTAGTTTCGTGGGACACTGCAGTTTCACTGTTGTGTGGTCATCTTTATTTCCCAGGGTCACAGGTGGAGCCCCACATCAGGTCGGTCCAGAGAAGCAACATACTACTGCTCAGCCCTCAAGAGAAGGCAGGGGCAGAACATAAGCATTCCACGCCACCATAGGAGGGTTCCACAAATGCAGAGATAATACTTTCTGCTCTGGTACTGGTCTCAACCAAGGAATCATTACCTCCTGCTTATGACTGTTTAACCTCACTTGCATATATTGAACATGTCATTCATCATGGGCTATATCTTTAGTAGCCAACGGTAAGCAACCTGCAGACCTAGTATTTAGATCTTTCATCTATTGTTCAAGAGTTTAGAGACAACTGAGATGTGATTCTTGAAAAGAAGTTGCGAATGCATTGGACTGCCAGAATAACTGACAATGATTGCCTGGAAATGGCTAATGAAAGTAGAATATTACCAACAACAACGAGAAGGAGATAAACAAAGATATTTGGCCAAGTGATAAGAAAAGGAGCACTGCAAAACATCGTGACGACTGGAAAAATCACTGTTAGAAGAGGCAGAATAAGAGAAATGATGATGGATGACTTAAGACAGTGACATGGAGGAATATTATTAGTAGAGTTTATTCGGAACACCAAAGACCGAGGTCTGTGGAGATGTATGAACGCCTACGCCAACTATTGAAGAATTTGATGATGATGATGATCTATTGGTCTGGTTGATAGCAAGATAAAGCCTTGCACAAAACAAGACTTCCTTTGCTCAAGACAGAGCACCGAGACAGTTCGAAACACTTGCATTCGTGAAGCACACGTTATTTGGTTGCCTACTTTTCCTCTTTCCAGAGAACAGTGTTATACTTAGCTATAGGGAAACATGGGATCACTGACCACGGCGATGGCTAGTGTGACTAGCAAGACGCGCACAATCCTTTCCCGCAAATTTCGCGTTGACAGCAAAATCCGCACATCCGTAAATCCTTACATTCTAGGATTTCAGCTGTTCACACCTCACCTCTTATAATCCGGTTCCAAACTGCCCTAAAATTAGCAAATGCAAGACATGTAAACACGGTTGTAAATGTTTGAGAGGAGCGGCTGGCCGAGTGGATACAAGGTCTAGCGCTCATGCTGGAGACCAGGGTTCGACCCGGGGTAAGGTGACGTCTAAATAGCACAGTTCGTGGTGACAGCACTAGCCCTGGAACCCTAAACCCCGAGGATCACCTCCCCCTGTCTACACCGCCCTAAAAAGCTGTAAAAATGACAGTAGTGATAGTTTTTTGACAGTTTATGTTTGAAATGTATTAATTTATTTATTCACATGTCCTTCTTTATCTTCTTCATTGCGTTTATATGAAGTTCTTCTTCTTCTTCTTCTGCGTTCAACATCAGTCATGCTAAACAATGAGTCCCGTCTGGGTCATAAATAGGATTGTGCGTTTAAGGTCTCCACCGGTCTCCCATAACTTCTCTTGCAATGTGGCTCCCTTGGGCCAGATCCACGGTGTTTATAGGCAGTTAACTCCGGAGAAGAGTTCTAACTGTTCGTCCACCTCTGGACTTTAGTCTTGTTCCAAAACTTGAGTGTTGTGTGCACATCCATATTACAGATCTGACGTATACTTAGACAGAAAGAAATACACAAACTGGGAGATGAAGAAACGTAGAATTGAACAATGAAACATATTCATATTATATGATATTCTTTCTATATTGGTAGTTACCGTGGTGTTTCGGCTAGACGCTCGCCTGTGGATCGGAAGGTCGTGGGCTCGGGTCTTGACTCCCCACACCCTCCCCCCAAGAAAATGAATTTGGCTACCAGGTCGACCTAGCCTTGAATGGGTACCAGGTGGAATTCTGGGAAGTAAAGGGGGCCGGTAGGATGCTGACCACTTCACACAATAAGTGTTGGTTAGTCTATAAAATACAGATCTAGGCCTGTATGCGCAATACGCCTGAATGTGCGAAAAGGCTTCTTTACTTACTTATAGTTTATATTATATTTGTATGTGGGCGCGTAAGGGAAGGTACTAACGTGTAAGAAAGGGAAGATAACACATCAGTTGTCTTTTCTCGTGTATAATACCATGTGGCATCTTGTTTTTATTCCGTTTTGCATTTTTTTCTTCAGCTATTGATTACAATTTCCCCTTACAGTGGATAATATTACATTTCATCAATCAACACTTTTAAAGACATCCTCCCTCCCCCCCCCCCCCCCCCCCCCCCCCACCCCCCCCCCCCCTCAACACTCACACAAATAGAAAAATTCTAATTTATCTTAATAATGATCTCCATCCAGGTGGAAATGTGAATTACGCTCTTGCCTTTTTGTTTACTTGAGTGGTATTACACAAAAAAAAAAAACATTTCTTACGCCAGCGCTTGCTTGCCGTCTCAAAAACAAACTCAAGATTATCAACAATGCTGCATCAAGAGCGCGGAAACCCGGGATTTCATGTAACACGAGGCCACCCCCTTCACCCCGCCCCAAGAAAGAAAAACTATATCGAACCCAGCGCCCTCTTTTCCCCTCACCGCTAGAAATTCCTAAGGGGGCTAAGGACTGTCTAACCCTTTCGTAATAACAGTAAAACTTCGATTAAATGTCACTAGTTTAACCTTGAGTGTCTATTATCCGCCACCCCCCCCCCCCCCCCCCCCCCCCCCCCCCCCAAAAAAAAAACAGCGATTATCAACAAACAAAAGTAAGTAAGTAAATTTCATCCCACCAGAACATCACACAGAGCGAAAAACACCCGATGGCACAAAGTGCCACCATGCGGATGAGAACCACCCGTGGAGAGAAACCCCGTTCAACCATTAGGCTATACTGCGGCCCCCGGAAAAAGCCGCAGTGGGACTTCAAAATAAAGAAGATTTGCGTCCCACATGGGGACGACCTTGGTTAACAAACAAAACTCACAGAAGATGACAGATTATTCTAGGCAACGCAGGTTTGTAGTTTTATAATAAGCTTCTGTAGTCTACTACTTGTCAGCTCTGTGGCTAAGTCGATGCGAACGCTTCGCTTCGTAATGTCGGGTTGCCAGGTTCGATCCCAGCTGCGGGCAATGCGCCTTGCGTTGGTTTCGACAGTGGTATCAAGAAAGCCGACCGTCCAGAAGCAAAGGCAAACTACTGGATGCAACTTGCCTAGAGAAACCATACAACAGCCAGGGGCTGTTGTGGTTGGTTCTTCAACGTCCTTTAAATGATACGCAACTAACTTTAGACTACTACTCTCATATTAAACAAACCCGCAGTGAAATTCCATAACTGTACATAAGTATTAGGAGTGTTCTGTTATGCGTCTATTTGGTGTGTGTCATGGCGCTGGTCTGGACTGTGACAGTTAATCGAAGTTTTACTGTAAAGACCTTTTTTTAAAGGTATTTATTATTCATCTCCTGTTATTTAAAATATGCTGTCCTATTTTTTATTTTTGTGTAGGGCTAATCAGCAGGTAGAAACGATAATAATAATAATTAACAATTATTCTTATTATCAAAAAAGTAAAGTAAAGGACCGTTTTCCACGCCTTTAGGCGTATAGGGCATATAGGACAAGATATATATTTGTATAGACCAATCGGCACAAGATGGGTTATGTGGTCAGCATCACGCCGGCCGCCTCTACTTCCCGGGCCTGCAACTGGTACCCACACAAGACTGGGTCGACCTGGGAGCCAAGGTCATTTTTGAAAATAGTCCGGCTCCCTCAGGTAGCGAACGAACGACTTTCCAATCCGCGACGAGCGTCTAGTCGCATTATTCTTATTATAGCATGCTTAAACTAGGCGCTTCAGTTCACCACCCGTAGAAAGGTTTGAGGAGATCAGAACCTCTCCCCTCTCAAAGCACCAATTGTGGTGACGCCACTGTACAGAAGTAACTTCAGTGTTGACATTCTGGTGAAAGAAGAATTTATAATTTAGAAAACTGTTCAGCTGTGAGCAGGCGAGAAATGTATGCATCTGCCAGCTTGTTACTGCTTGTGTCTGAAGGCGTTGTAATTATCAGGGTGATAATAACTGCTGTGCCAAGTCAACATTACAACATCAAATTACAAATGTACTCTGAGATGATAAATGCAGTGGTAAATAGAGAGTACAGATTTTCTTACTTTCCTCTTCTTCTTTTCTTCTTCTTTCTTCTTCTTCTTCTTCTTCTTCTTCTTCTTCTTCTTCTTCTTCTTCTTCTTCTTCTTCTTCTTCTTCTTCTTCTTCTTCTTCTTCTTCTTCTTCTTCTTCTTCTTCTTCGTCTTCTTCTTCTCCCTCCTCTTCCCATGTCTCCTCCTTCGCCCTATTCTTCTTATTTTTCTTTTTATTATTATTCCTTTTCCTCCTCCTCTGTTGCAGGTAGGCACAATGTGCTGCAGGTGAAGTCATATCTCAGGGTAGCTGCAGACACAGACTACCCTTTGCATGAAGCTCTGGGTGCAGTTAAGGGTCAGCGGCTCAGTCAGAAGACACAATCAGACAAGTTTTGCATCCTTGAGAACATTAGGCGAGGAGAGGAGTGGGTCAAAGTGTCACCTGAACAGTCAGACTTGTGTAGAGTCATAACCACGCTAAACCGGGAATGCAGAGACTGGCCAGCAAGTGCCACAGAGGTGGAAATTCAGCAATTAATTCAAGATAATGCTCGCTCAGAGGATTTGATCATTTACACAGACGGTTCAGTGTCAAGAGGCCAAAGAAGTGCTTGGTTTTTTTTTAGCAAATGTTAATGGTCGACGTTTAGTGAAGGAGAGCCTATCATATGATACCACAACATCCAGCTTAAGAATGGAGGTGGAGGCGGTCACTGCAGCTTTTCGCTGGTTAGAGAACACGACACACACACATCGTGATTGTAACTGACTCAGAAGATATGCTGATGAAGATCAGGACATGCATGCTTCGTGTAGAGTGGCATGCCTCGCTGTGGAGGACACGGGTGAGGAGTATTGTCTGTAACTATTCCCGCGTGTGTTTGCTGAGTGACTTTTGAGCTTGATCCGGCGGGTCGAGGCAGGCTGGTTACGCAGACCGTGGTTTGAGTCATTGCAAAACTGTCCTTGGTGTACAGTTACCTTGATATTCGTCCCAGGGTATGCAGGCGATGATGGTAATTAAAGAGCGGATAGACAGGCAGGTACTGCATTAACTGAAGAGGGCCGGCCCATGGATCACGTAGACATTGTCATTGCCCTTAGAGAGAGAGAGACAGAACGTGGTGAGGATTTTGGAAGCAACGTGTCCACATCACTGCTAAGAATAAGCGAATTGATAGAAAAGATCGGCACAGCCAAGCATAAGAAGCAAACCAGACGCACACGAAATCTTGTTAACAAACACAGGATTGGCACTATTAACTGCATGACGCTGATGAATATGTTGAGAGGGGAATGTGAGTTCCCATGGATGTGTCCGGAGTGCTGTAAAGATAATCTAAATCATAACTCATTGTCAGGATTTTTTCACCGGGTCACGCCGGTGTGTTGGGAAATGAACAGCTGGACAGACTGGCTGGCTCTTCACAACTTGGTGGAATACTGATGCATGATAAGGCAGACGTGGTTATTGCCTTGTGGGATAGCTTGTACACTTCGGAGGAGCAGATGAATCACCACATTCTGGTGAGATTGATGTAGGGGGGAGTGATGAGAGCTTTTGGCAGATGATCGAGGCTCAGAGGAAACGCAAGTGCATTTAATCACAATGCTACTGGCACCATTAGTATCAGAACTCTTCCTTGGCTGCTGAAGAGGGGGGGGGGGCCGGAGCGCTTATGGGAATCCCACGAGTGCTGTGATGTCGGTTATTGAATCGAATCAAATCAAATCAAATCATTTATCCTCCTCCTTGTCTCCATTTTTCTTCTTCTTCTTCTTCTTCTTGTTTTTCTTCTTCTTCTTCTTCTTCTTCTTCTTCTTCTCTTCTTCTTCTTCTTCTTCTTCTTCTTCTTCTTCTTCTTCTTCGTCTTCTTCTTCTTCTTCTTCTTTTTCTTCCTCCTCCCCCCCCTATTGTCTTCTTCTTCTTCTCCTCTCCCTCCTTCTTCTTTTTTTTTGTCTTCTTATTCTTTTCTTCCTCTTCCTCCTCTCCTTCTCCTCCTCCTTCTTCTTCATCTTCTCCTCCTCTCCCCCTTTCTTCTCCTCCTTCCCCTTGTCTTCTGCTTCTTTTTCTTAAAGTTCGCTGCTGTAAGCTCCAGTGAAAAGTTCTGTGTGCCCATTTCTTGACTGCAGTCTTGTTTTAGCACGAGCGTTTTGTGTGCAAACCCGTTTTATAGGTCATGCTTATTTGCATGTAAGCTGTTGTTTCCTGGCCTCCCGGGCAAATGCACTCCGACTTTGTGCCAATGCCTATGATTTTCGTGTACATCCGTTTTACTGGTGTATTTGTTTGCAGTTGGTTAATATAACGCAATTGTTTTCTGTTCCAGAGCGTACCTTCAAACGAAGGTGTCTATCGAATTCACAGCGAAAAGTTCATTTCCCTTGAAGTCAGTTTCACCGGGAGGTCATTAACGAAGACATCGTTCTTCCTGCCCCAGGTTAGAATTCGGCTTGCTGATAAGGCAGTCAGGTTTGCTGTTCAGGAGCTGGGATAAATATTAACAGTTAATTTGCCCACCATCACAACTAACTACCAACTTCTCGCAACGATCTAGCGATAGCAACGGCCCCGGATCTGCCTAACTAGGCCTACGCCCTATGGAGAGTGACACGAACCGGAGCCGTCTTAAACAAACCTGGCATTTCCGGTGTCAGGTGAAATTTTGGTACCCGTATAATTATTACAAGATAAGCAACCGAAAAGACTGTCTGACACATAATAAATAAGTGTGACATATTCCTAGCGTAGTTTTGAAGCCTGGCTCCGTTGAACACTTTTCGCGAAAAAACTACAAACAATTGCGAACCACTTGTTTGCGGGAGCAAAAACACAGCAAACACACTTTAGTTCATCGGGTCTCAGTCTTCGTTATCCTGATTGTATCTTACACAGGACAGGCGTTGCATAAAGTGGGGCTTAAACACCACCCTCACCGTGTGGGTTGTGGGACCCCAGTATGAGGGGCGAAAGAACTGACCCAGGTCCCCCTAACAAGCATATCGTAAAAGTCGACTAATTAGGGATATCTCCTTCGTAGTCGGCGTGCATTTTCCGGAGAGGCCAGGAACCAACAGCCAGGTCTTTAAAACGGATGTGCAGGCAAAAGTTCTGGATCAAGACTTAGGACCAAACGTGGACAAACAAACAGATGTGTCCTCCAGTTTACAATCAGTGAACGCTAAGTTGAAAACACCCACGACCACACCCCAACCACCCCCCCCCCCCCCCCCCCCCCCCCCAAAAAAAAATAAGACATTGTATGGAGCTTAAGGTTTTACCCCATCCCAAACTGTACAAATAATTTATATTTCTTCTTCTTCTTCTTCTTGTGTTCGCTTTCTGATTTACACCGACAGACAGGTTCTTGTGATAAACTTCACTGTTTTTATGAGTTCATTTTTAGTCCCATACAACTTTGTGTACAGTGGTGACTCACTGGGCCAGTATTCCTTTCTTAATGGGCTGAACAAGGGACAGTCTTGCAGGACATGTTCTGATTATGTATTTACGAATGGTTCCAGTTCGATATTAGATGTTTATATTTGCCATTCAGCCCATTATTAATATTTTTGATTATACTATAATTATTATCATTTCGTACGCATACAACCCCCACCCCTCCCCCGCCCCCTTTTTTCACTAGAACATTGTATAAAGATGTTTTAGTACAGATCTGCTGTCTTTCTAACCGTTGAAAAGAAAGAGAAACGTTTCCTTATCTCCGTCGATAAAGAAAGTACTCCCGTACCAGGGCGGAAGGAAAACCTGTACGCTAGTACAGACTGATAAACGTATACCTGGGTCAAGGCCCCCATAACCTGAACAGTGGAGCAAACCAGAGCAAGGGCACCGACATCTGGAGGTCTTAGGCACCCTAGTCCCCAGAACTGTTTTTCAGGAACCCCCCCACCCCCACCCACACCACACCCCCCCCCCAACCAATCAACGTCCATCCCCCTTTAAAATTTAGTAAAAGGACTATATTCCGCCTTACAGTGTCGGTTGGCACTTTTCCGTCTTTGAGATGATAGCGTTATATCAGCGTTGTGGTGTAGGGAACAATGGGACTCACAGTGATGGCAAGTGTGACCAACAAGAGCCGCCAGCATCAAGAATGGGACTCACAGTGATGGCAAGTGTGACCAACAAGAGCCTCCAGCATCAAGAATGGGACTCACAGTGAAGGCAAGTGTGATCAACAAGAGCCTCCAGCATCAAGAATGGGACTCACAGTGATGGCAAGTGTGACCAACAAGAGCCTCCAGCATCAAGAATGGGACTCACAGTGATGGCAAGTGTGACCAACAAGAGCCGCCAGCATCAAGAATGGGACTCACAGTGAAGGCAAGTGTGACCAACAAGAGCCGCCAGCATCAAGAAAGGTCTTCTACAATTAAAGCATGATCCAGTAATATATAGATATGGTTTTTTTTTTTTTTTTTCGTGTATTTGGTTTCACATTTCATATTTTACAAACTACATTAATATATTTATTTTATTTTCACAACTTTATTGCTATTGTTATTGTTGGGATTATTATTATTATTACCCACTTAAAGAAGGTGTTGGTCCCTAGAGCGCCTAGATCATTCGTAAGCGAGCTGAACCCTCACCCCATCCCTGCCCCCACCCCCAATGTTTTTCTTGATCGGCCCCCCTGTTTTAGTGTTAAGATCGCGGTCTTCCATACCAGTACAGACAAGTCAGCCAGCCAACCGCCAATAACCACAAACATAATAATATAAAAACTATAACACAGTCAATAACACACGCCTAGTAAATAAATAAGTAGCAATGCTTGAATCAGCTTGTAGATAGGAAACCATTCATTGAAGTGGGTTGAGGTGGGGGGGAGAGAATGCCAACATGGCATAAATACATTATGCCAGGAAATCGCTTACTACAAAACCACTAAACAGATCATAGTAATGAAAATGCCGGATTTGGCGACTAAACCAAACCGCAAGCATTTGCAGTATATTTTGTTTTTGTTTTGCAGATTTGGCTGGCAGGTGTATGGTATACAATTTGAAGAAAATTATACCTGCAGTTCACGCACACATTAAATCGTTGGGCATGCCTGCGAAATAAATGTCAGGGATGATTAACACATGGGCTACGCTTACATGGTGCCAAACCATAGTTCTGGGTTATTGTGTTTGGTCGCATTTCGTGACGTGAGCAGCTTAACCTTATTTTGCTATTTATTTACTGAAAGCTTAACTAAAAATGGTGATTTATTAATTATTTTATTACGTCGGTCAGAAAAAGAATGAACGGATGAACAAACGAACAAACTTTATTTTCAAAGTTTAAAGAATTGGGCACGCAGGCTGGTCTAACCTCTGCCCTTTTAGTCTCTATTCTTTCTCTTTTCATTTTATTCATAAATCAAGTAATAGCAACCAGTATCAATAGCATCAAAGTAATCAATACACGCACATTGTTAACTAAAGTAAACCGAGAACTGTCGAGAGCTACATTAAATCTTAACCTGATATACTGAAGTTATAGGAAGTGAATCATGGACACTTGGTCGATTATGAGTTTTGAGTTATGAGTTAGAATATCTTCGCAGCACTCCGGACACATCGATAGGCGCTCAGATTCCTCTCTCAACGCATTCATCAGCGTCGAGCTGTAGCAGTCCTATGTTGGTTGACAAGATTTCGTGTGCATCCGGTGTGCTTCTCATGCTTGGCTGTACTCCCAATTCGCGTATTCCTAGCAGTGATGTGGACACGTTGCTTCCAAAATCCTCAGAACGTCCTATCTCTCTAAGGACAATGACAATGTCTGCGTGATCCATGGGCCGGCCATCTTCATTAGTGAAACGATGTGAAATGTGGTTTTGTAGACGGAAGTGGACAAGACACTGGACTGCTAAATAAAAGTAATGAAAATGATTAAATGACAACTATGATATGAAGATCAACGTAGAAAAACGGAAGGGATGACATTCTCAAGAAAAGGAAAAAAAAAAAAGTATCAAAATTGATAAAAACCAATTAAAGCAGGCGACTGAATTTACTTACATACATGGGGAGCAGTTTTTCAGAAGACAGAAGAATTAATAAAGAAATCCTACAAAGATGCAAAAAAGCCAGTCAAGCTTTCAAGCCAAATGGCGCACATTTAAAGACGCAAGCAGTGTGAGTATGAACACTTAAAGAACACTGGTCAACACAATTTTCTTGATGGCGCTATGCTCAATCAATGTTAAACATGGACACTGTATTCAGAAGATGATGAAAATAGTTACGACAGAAATGATATTTTTACGTACTGTGCTAAGTGTGACGAGGAAAGATCTACTTAGGAGCGAATATTGTAGGAGTAAAGTCGGCACAGAACCAATACTGAACTTTATAGGTAGATAACAAGTTAATTTTTTTGGCCATGTAACAAGAACTGCATCAGACAAGGCACCAAAGAGAGCAATGTTGTACAAATACAACAAAGAAGAAGAAGGAAGAAGAAGAAGAAAATAAAAGAATAATAAGAATAATATAATAATAATAATAGGAAGAAGAAGAAGCAGAAGAAGGAAGAAGAAGAAGAATCTAGAAGAAAGAAGAAGAAGAAGAAGAGAAGGAAGAAGAAAGAAGAAGAAAGAAGAAGAAGAGAAGAAGACAGAAGAAACAAGAAGAAGAAGAAGAAGAAGAGAAGAAGAAGAAGAAGAGGAAAGCAAGAAGGAGAAGAAGAAGAAGAAGAAGTAAGACGAAGAAGAAGAAGAGAAGAGAAGAAGAAGAAGAAGAAGAAGAAGAAGAAGAGAAGAAGAAGAAGAAGAAGAAGAAGAAGAAGAAGAAGAAGAAGAAGAAGAAGAAGAAGAAGAAGAAGAAGACGGGAAGAAGGAAGAAGAAGAAGAAGAAGAAGCAAGAAGAGAAGAAGAAGAAGAAGAAGAAAGAAGAAAGAAGAAGGAGGAAGAAGAAGAAGAAGAAGAAGAAGAAGAAGAAGAAGAAGAAGAAGAAGAAGAGAAGAAGAAGAAGAAGAAGAGACCCAAAAGTCTTGGGATCGATTATGCACCGAGGATGTCTTATATAGTATACGGAGGCTCACAGCTAAAAATGTATCATTTCATTATTAGAAAATATTTCGTTAAAAATGAGGCCCGACATCCTAACTGATTTAAGCAAAGAGGAGAATGGGCTCATAAACGGCGTCGTTTCCCAAAAGCAGAGATATTTTGGCAATGTTAAACATCATGGTGGCCTGGAGAAACGGAGAATGGAAGAGTAGATTTTCCTAAACAGTTGCAGATTTCCGAGGTGGAGATAAGAGACAGAAAGCTAACCCGGAGAAAGAAGATGTCCGCCGCGGATGAGAGAAGGTGCAAATATCGCCAGCCAGAAGAGACGCCAAGCAAGATCTTCGGAAACGAAGAAGAAGAGAAGAAGAAGAAGAGAAGAAGAGAGAAGAAGAGAAGAGAGAGAAGAAGAAGAAGAGAAGAGAAGAAGAAGAGAAGAAGAGAAAAGAAGAAGAAGAAGAAGAAGAAGAAGAAGAAGAAGAAGAAGAAGAAGAAGAAGAAGAAGTTGCATTTTCTATGAAAGTGCACAGCGTTGGAGAGTTGGATAGAGAAAGAGAGATTTGCAATCGTACAGCAACGAGAGCGACACTATGTTAGTGACGGCCTGATAGATTGATGATGACGATGTGTGCTTCCATAAATAAGGCATACTCTCCTACTGTTTCTTTTTCTGATTCTTCTTTTTCTTTGCCTTCGGTTTCGTCTGCTCAGGTCAGACCGTCATGTGGACTGCCTGTATGAACTCGCATGTCAGTTGCAGGACCTTTGTGGTTCCCCATAGATTGCTCTGCAAACTTTGCTCTGCGGGTAAAGGAACGAAAGAATTCTTTTCAAAGAGTTACAAATTGGGCACGCAGGTCCGTCTTACATTCGGCTCTTCCAAACATCTATCTGTCACAGAGCAGTTGTATTTGATCAATAAAGTATGTTATGATGATATAGCTAGAGGAGCTCCCAAGGCGTTTGAGCCTCCAGATTCTGGCGCCTATGCATCAACAGAACACCTTTCAGTGTGCAACATCTGCCCTGATTTCCCCATCCGCCTCTACCTATCACTGCCAACAGGGCCCATGTCATGTATTCTTGACATAACATGTCATGTCTCAGAGTCACCCTTGTCATTCTTATAACGAACTATTCTGCACTCGCCAACCGCCAACATTGTGTGGCCCAGTCGTCGTTCAGTAAAGTAACCTCATAGCCTGACTATAAATTAATTAGAACAGTGGAGAAAGGTGTAACTAGAGACAGAGCTGCTGAAATTGTTTGGGCAAAAGTACCTATTTCTTATTATAAAGGCACACCAGCAAACTAAAAGGTAGCAATGGTTTTTTTTAAAACCGTTGAATGTTTTTAAACACACACACACACACACAGATATATAGATATATAGATAGAATATATATAGATTATATATATATATATAGATATATAGATATATAGATATATAGAATAAGATTATAGAAAAGACCACAGAGAACATTTACATATATAAAGCTGGCTTAAATTATATTCGATCAGAAATGACATTGTTTGTCAATTACATCGTTTGTTAAAAACCTGCCGTAGTGGTTCTAGTTGGTGCAGTTAATGCCCTGGAGCAATAACATTTATCTGATCAATGCAATTATTGTTGAAGTATACGAAGAGCGATTTTGTATTTTGATATTGTTAAGCAGAAAGAAAACTCATTCTGTGCTTCAGAGGAACAGAGTCAGGCCGAAAGACTAAGCATTCATTTGTATACTAATGGAAAGAGAATTTCAGCATTAAGTGGTTGACTTTGTCCTATCTCCTCCTCCCCCCCCCCCCCCCCCCGCCCAACCCCTAAAACAATTGGCGTTTTTTTAAATTAGTTTATAATGTTCATCTTTAGCAAGGCTGGGAAATTTCATAACCGATAGCACAACTGACGACGATCTGTACTTCTTTAACACATAACCGATAGCATAACTGACGACGATCTTACTTCTTTAACACATAACCGATAGCATAACTGACGACGATCTTACTTCTTTAACACATAACCGATAGCACAACTGACGACGATCTTACTTCTTAACACAGAAACCAGAGAGAGATAGAAGAGAACGACGATCTTACTTCTTTAACACATAACCGATAGAAGAAGAATAACTGACGACGATCTTACTTCTTTAACACATAACCGAAGCATAAAGAGACGACGATCTTACTTCTTTAAACACATAAGATAGCAGAGAACTGAACGACGATCTTACTTCTTTAACACATAACCGATAGCACAACTGACGACGATCTTACTTCTTTAACACATAACCGATAGCATAACTGACGACGATCTTACTTCTTTAAAACATGCTGGATCCAGCTTGTCAAGCATCTGAAGCTTTGAAAAGAAAGCGTCAGCATCTGCAATATTAAACACATTCAGAGTTGTAAAATTGTTTCTCGAAATTTTGACAGCTCAGTTTGAAAAATTCCTTCATGTGAATTCAGACAAAAATGACACGAACAATTATAAACCTAGTGAAAATATGTCATAAAATACATTAAAATAAAACTAAAAAAAAAGGTAAAGCTTGAGCATCCAAAAAACTGGAACGTTAAAATGAGACCAAAGACACGAAAGACAACAATTTGTCAGTTGTTGGACTGACACTCCTATACTGGTATTTGAACTTACTTACTTAGTCGCTCCTCTTCTACCTTGGGGTGTAGAGGTTTGTCAGAGAGATCGCCAGACATCTCTATCAGCAGTTTTCTTTCTGGCTTTGTTCCATTCCAGTCCTCTGTCAGTTAGGGACTGTCGGATGTTGTCTTCCCAGCGCACCCTGGGTCGTCCTGGAGGTCTGGTTCCCTGGTTCTTAGCCTCCCATGCCTACCATGGTGGCCGATTTTCTCCAATTCTGCATACACTGGTATTTGAAACTGATACAAAAGCGCATTTGACCAATCACGTCAAATTTTACAATTGTAATCAACAATTGTTTCACGCTTTTTTTTCAATACAGTCTCAGTCACGTTTTAAATATATCCAATACAATGCCAGAATTTAAAATGTTGATGTAAAATTTCTACAACATGTCAAAAAATCACGAGTAAAGTTTTGCTCTCCAAAAACTTAATAGTACGAAGTTTCAACAAAGACGACATAAACAATAGATTTCATAATTTATTGCCTGGTATATTTTTCAGTAATTTTCACGTGCGCACCACAGTAACAATTTTTTTTTTTTTTTTTGGTAGTATCCTTTACAGGACATTGCAGAATCAACCCCAATTCCCTGGGTGCTGTGTGGTTTTTACTAGGCAAATTTACGTCCAGTAGTTACCACAGTAACAACTGATTAAAATTAAGCAAATAAATGAAGTCTTCCATCTGAAACACAAAATCAACTACACTCAAAAGTTACTGTCTGTTTCACCATTGAAAAACCAAGGTGACGAAAATATCATTTTATCGGCATAATTCTGGACTGAACCGGTTAATAGCAGTTTTCTTCCATGAATCGCAATAACATGCGGTTGGCTGAGATATAAAGAATGCATCGTCCATGTTTACAATGCGCCTAGAATACACAAATAGCGTGTATGGTTGCTATTTTTTCGACCAGTCACCTGATGCATTGTTGCTGAGATTGTTATTGTTGTGTTTCGAATTTTGCTTTTTTTTTTTTAACACCTATAGAGGAATATTTTCAGCAACCCGTTTCTCAAGTCGATATTCAGTTCTGGCCACCAAATGTGTACAAAAGTACCAACTTCGGCAGCCTTGAACAGAAGTACGAGCAGGAGACAGGTACACCACCCAAGTCTCCGGGCAGTTTGACACCACCCTTAGTCCGTCCTTTTAGATCAATTTTTATTATGTATATTTTTTGGGGATGTTTTTTTTTATGTGTGTGTGTGCGCGCGCATGCGGGCTGTTCTGCTTGTGTGTATGTGTCTGTTAGTGTGTGCGTACTTGCTCAGTCATTTCTTTGTTTTCAAGCTGGTCTTTATTAGTTCGTCTGAAGCAGATATAACCGGATTGTACTGGCAAGATGGCAATAGTCATAAAACATCCATCAATTTCAGAGAATTTCGTTTTTAGAAACTGAAGATGAAACGTTTTGGTCTCGTTTCCGTGAATAAACAGGGCAGCAATAAATATGTTCATCACTGTTTCTCAAATTGCTGAAGATTATTAGGCCAGCGAAAATATTTGGTCTGGTCTTAGCAATTAAATGTGTTAGAAGAAAGGAGGTTTAGCTGCGTAGAGAGAGAACAGGACGTTGCAGAACCAAGAGAAGAAGAGAGAAAGAGTTGAAGAGAAGGAAGAAGAAAAAAGACGTCCAGAAGAAGAGAGCCATTGCTTGCAGGAGAGGTCGGATTTCTTGATAGACAGAGTCGAAAAGAACGCAAGAAAGAAGAGGGCCCCCAGCATTCCGGCATTACGAAGCGTGAGCAGAGACTAGCCACAGAGAAGACTTTACTAGATAGAAGCAGGCTCATTTGTAGAAGAAGAAGAAAGAAGAGAAAGAGACAGAAAGAGAAGGGTTTTAGCAGAAAGACTCAGCAAGAAAGCAAGAAGAGAAATTGTGAAAAAAGAGAAGAAAGAGAGAAAGAAAAAAGGAGATAGAAGAAGGAGAGAGAAAGAGAAGAAAGAAGAAGAAGAAAGAAGGAAGAAGAAGAAAGAAGAAGAAGAAGAAGAAGAAAGAAAGAAGAAGAGACGAAGAGAAGAGAAGAAGAAGAGAGAAGAAAGAAGAAGAAGAGAAGAAGAAGAAGAAGAAGAGAGAAGAAGAAGAGAGAAGAAGAGAGAAGGAGAGAGAAGAAGAGAAGAAAGAAGAAGAAGCAAAAGAAGAGAAGAGAAGAAGAAAGAGAAGAAGAAGAAGAAGAAGAAGAAAGAAGAGAGAAGAGAGAGCAGAAGAGAGAGAGAAGAGAGAGAAGAAGAGAAGAAAGAGAAAGAAGAAGAAAAGAAGAAGAAGAAAGAAGAAGAAGAAGAAGAAGAAGAGAGAAGAAAGAAGAAGAAGAAGAAGAAGAAGAAGAAGAATGGCTGAAATGTTGCACTTTGAGAAACATTGTCCCACAACACCATTTATCAGCTTGCGCTTGTTGCGTTCAGGATAGAAGATGATTCAAACAGCCACCAGAGGAGACGACAATTAAGACTGTCACCGTTTGGGAGATGAATAATGCAACAGTGTAGTCAATCCAGTAGCTTGTTCAGTAACTAAATGTGAAAGCCTAATAATTATGTACCAAGCAATTCATTGTTTTGGTAACCATTCGCTTGACAGGGACGCCGGGAACGAAGGCTAGGCCCCTTAGGACGTAACCCCGATGAAACTCCTAGAAAGTTGTATGTAGTTAGGTTACCCTTAACAGTTACAACAGAATATCTTTGCGTGTTATATTGTCCCGTTCGTGTAAGAACTACCAGATGTGCATCTTAATTTAGCTGGACGAGCCACAAGGAAGCAAAAACGGCTTTTTCATTAATTAACCAAATCAAGCCACGTGACTGAAACCTTCATGTTTTGCCCAGGGCAGATTTAGCCACACTATAATAATTTATCATTTTAGCTGTCGTACAACGAGCTCCTCTGTTGGTCCTGTTGCTTGGGGTCATGGGTTTCCATCGTGCTGAATAAGCAGATTTGTTACATTCGTTCCACGTAGCTTGTACACAGTTGTGTAGTTGTAATACAAATAGGGCAAAACAAAATGCATCATGACATAGAATTTCTTCTTCTTCTTCTCTTCCACCTTTAACTTCATCGAAGTGTCGGGGGGAGATGTAATGTTCGTTGATGAGCTCTGTCAAAAGCACCATTAAGACTGATGTTCATTTCTGTAAGGCTGTTCTTAATGCCTTCACTCCATATTTTCCGAGGTCTTCCACTCGCTCTATACCTGTTGTAACATTTTAGTGTGGCTCGCTGTGGCAGATAGTACCAGGACATTCTTGTTAGGTGTCCAAACCACTTCATTTGTTGTTCTTTGATGACCTGTAAGACTTGAAACTCCTGCAGCTCTTCTAAGGCATTTAATCTCTGTTGCCACAATTTTACGTTCATTGGAGGATGTAAGTGTCCACGTTTGGCATTGATAGCATAGTGTTGGCCAAAAAATAGTTCTGATAAGATTGCGATCAGTACTCGAAGGTATCAGCTCGTATGTCAACAGGGGATTTAGTTGACCCATTACTTGATTAGCTTTGGCACATCTGGAGCTAATTTCTCTGTCGTTTTCCGTCGGATGTAAAAATTGCTCCCAAATACTTAAATTCCTCTGTTTGTCTCAAGGTGTTGTTGTTTTTTTTTTTTTTTTTTTTTTTTCTAAACTGTCTTTATGTCTTCCTATCATCATTGTCTCTGTCTTCGTAGTGTTTTTTTTTTTTTTTTTTTCATTTTTTATTCCTCCCCTTTGTTACTAATTTGATTTAGGTGGTTCTGTAGACATTCTGCATCTTCTGCTATGAGTACCTGGTCGTCGGCGAAGAGTAATTCTGTAATATCTTCTTCATGATTTAATTTCGTTTCGCTACATATGGCATCCATGTATGTTATAAAAAGAAGCGGCGATAGTACACAGCCCTGACGCACACCAGAGTTCACTATAAAAGTTCTTGACAACCCTGCCTTCGATCTTATGCAGCATTTACTACTTGTGTTCAGGCTTTTGCAAATATTAATGAGATGATTGCTGATTTCTTTTTTCTCCATACATTCCCACAACATATTCCTGTCGACTCTATCGAAGGCTTTTTCTTAGTCTATGAATGTCAACAAACATGTCTTATCATGTTCTATTGCCCTCTCTGATAGTTGTCTCAATGTATAAATGGCATCTGTGCAACTTCTGTTTCGTCGAAAGCCCACCTGTGCTTATGAAAGTTGATTATCAATGGTCTCAGCCTTTTTTCGATGATCTTAGCATGCATTTTCCCAGTGGGATGAGAAGTGATATTCCTCTGTAATTAGTACATTCCTTCTTACTTCCTTTATTTTTCCACAGCGGGATAATGACAGCAGTCTGTCAATCTGATGGTGTTTCTTGATTTGTCCATGCCACCTGAAATATTATCTTTAACCATATTGCTCCCGTTTCTCCTGCTGCTTTGATGGCCTCAGCTGGTAGATCATAAATACCTGTCGCCTTTAGTCTAGGGGCGGTTCGAATGACATATTTTACTTCATCCAATAATATACCTGGTTCTAGTTCCTCTGCTGTTAGTTCCTAGTTGTTTTTATGTTCTTCCCTGCTTTTATGTGTTTTATTGCAGCTAAGTAATGCTTCAAAGTAATAACTCCACCTTGTTAAAATTTTGATAGGTTCTATTAAAGGTTGGCCAACTTCATCATTTATAATTTCTGTTGGGTTGTATTCTTCATTCCTGTTTCTCATGCCTTCGCTTTTTTGTAGTAGTTTTTCACTGCTGTTCTTTCTTCTTCAGCGAATCTTTCCCACGAATCTATTTTTGCTTGTCTGATAGTTCTTTTTACTTCTCTTCTAATTATCCTGTATGTTATGTAATCCTCTTCTGCTCCTCAGCCAAATGCCAGAAGCTTTCTTTTTATTGCTCACAATTCTTCTTATTTCTTCAGACCACCCTGTTGAGAGCTTACGCCCTATGTTGCCTTTCCTTTTAGTTCCACATATTTCTTGTGCTCTCTGGTGTCTCTGAAATTCAACCATTCTGTATTTACCCCAAGTGTGTTTTGTGGAAGCTGTTCATAATTTTCCTGTAATTTTTTCTGAAACGCTCGCCTATTTTCCTCACACTCTAGTTCCTTCCATTTTATTATGTCACTTTTATTACATTTGTTTTTTTTTTTTGTTTGATAACTTATCTTGACTTTTCTGTCAAGTATCACCATCCTATGATCTCTATCTAAGCTCAAGTTTGGTATAACTCTCGCATCTGTAACTTCATGAAAGTCTCTTTTTCTCGTCAAGATGTAATCAGTCTGACTCTTGGTATCTGGATCATTTCATTTATACCATGTAAAAACTTGTGAAGCTCTATGTTGAAAAAAGGTGTTGGTAATAACAAGGTCACGTTGTGCACATATATCCAACAGTCTTTCGCCATTATCATTTCTAATGCTGTTGTCTCCATAATTGCCTAGGTATCTTGTAAATGTTCTTCTGTCTCGTCCTGTTAACCCTAACCGTTAAAATCGCCCATCACGATCAGTTTCTCGTTATTATCAAACTTATAGATTTCCTCATCCAAGTCCTCAAAGGAATGATCTAAATCCTCCTCACTGTAATTTCCATTGCACGGAGCATATATCTGAAAAAACACATCCGAACTATTTCCTTCTCACGACATAGAATACTGATAGTAAATACATTAGGCTGCACGGTATCTGAAGCTATTGTCATCAACGTTATGGTTATAATTGTTCTTATTATTATATTATTAGCATGATTATTTTGATTATGTGCTTAGAGTTATTATTATAAGTGGCGGCCTGAACGCATTTTTCGCCTCTACTTTCGATATGCAGTGGAGAAGATCGAGCCAGGGTTGCCAGATGAAAACTTCTTTTATGCCAAACCATTACCAATAATATGCCAGAAAATGCCAGATTAAGTGTAACATTGTACTCGCTTCACATCAAAAGCTAGATATTGAATTCTTTACTGTCATCCTCACTGGAACAAGTAAAAGACGGCGTAAACCTTTTCGGATGTAAAATCTTTAAGCATTTTCTCAGATGGGATGAAGTCTTTGCAACTCATCTATAAAGATGGAATATTTCTTGTTCCGAAAAGCACCAATAAGGTCACCCTTAAGTGCAGGCGATATAATATTTTTTATTGGGCATGAACATTTAGTTCTATGCAACTGAATGTGCTCCAATATACTCCCCCGACCATGCGCTCTTATGATTTCATTTAGATGATCATTTGTGCGTATTGCACATTGGCAGGTCATGCATACTGCAAGTTGCAACTCTGCTGCCTTTCACTTTATCATTACTTTGCCTAGGAGTCATTGTTGTAACAAGCTGTGACTGGCTATTTGACAGAGTTTTCATCCTGTGTTCATCTGATTTTTCATGATTTGATATGCTACTAATTCTTGGTGCAACAGTGCACTGACACAGTTTACAATAGGCTGCCTTTGATCCGTCTCAAGATCTTTTGAACCGTGAGTATGTTTTCTTCCAGTTACTATTATACTTGCGTAGTCTTAGGATGCTTTCCATTTTTTGGAATGACGTGGCCATTGGTAAAAGTAATAAAATCTATCACAGGCAGAACTAGGTCTTATATCCTCTCTATTTTCTGTCCTCAAGTAGTTTCTGAACAGTCTGAATTGCTTGGTATCAGTGGTGGGTTTTGGTTTTATATCCAGCATTTATTTTAGTAGATTAACATAAATTACAGAGGGCCTGGGTTTATCGAAGTCATGATCCGTTTAAGAGTCAACAAATACAATAAGAAATGGCGCGAATCTCCCTTAGTCCGTACCAGGACATCACAACAAAGTCAAACTAAAATAAAGATGTTAACTGTATGTCTACGTTGCTTTTAGTTTGTATATCTGCGTTTCTAACGAAGGAACAATGAAGCAAATGTGAGCACATCTTGATAAGAAAAGCCAGGAAAAACAAAATATGCCAAAATATGCCAGTTCATTATCGTATGCCCCCCGTGTGGGTTCCGGGGCCCCATTGTGGGGAAAACAAGAATAGACCCACTGCCTCCCCAAAAGCATGTCCAAAGAGTCGACTAATTGGGGAGCTTCCTTTGAAGTCGGAGTGCATCTGCCGGAGAGGCAAGGAACCAACAGTCTGTATTCAAGAGAATGAGATCTGAAAACTGAAGTACACGCAACACTCAGGTTCTGGAGCAGGACTGCAGTTCATTAGTGGACGAGCAGCCAGAACTTTCCACCAGAGTGTACAGCTGGTGAACAGGAAGAAGAAAAAAAGAAGAAGATTATCGTATGCCAGTTCAATTTCAAAAATGCCAAATTTGTGTAATCTGGCATAAAAAAATGCGAATAAGGCAACCCCGGATCGAGCACAAGATTCAGCAAATGGTTAGCTAACTTATTCAGGAGTGCCTCCACTAATATAACTTGTCTTGTCCCTTACACATTGTGGGAGAAGGGGAACCTCGCGTCGCATAATCCTGTTTAAATACATAATAATAATAATAATAAATAATAATAATAATAATAATAATAATAATAATAATAATAATAATAATAATATGCTGTCCTTGCGGTGAAAAACATAGTGACATATTTGAAATGTTGAATAAAACTTGAAAAAAAAAATTATATATACATCTGGGAGTGAGGGACAGTTTACCCCCATTCCTCCACGGCAGTTTTTTTTTTTTTTTTTTAATTCTCTTGAAGAAGGGAGGGTTCCTTGTCACTCAAGTAGATACATCAAATGATGTCCCAGTTAGTTGAATTCTACGACATGCTTTTTCAGGGAGGCAGTGGGTCTATTCTTGTTTTACCAACAATTGGGCCACGAAACGCGCAGATACTATTGTTTACATGTTTAGGTGAACTTGAAAAAAAAGAGAAGGCGGGGTGGGGGGGGGGGGGTGGACTGAGTGGTCTCGAGGCATGGCGTCCGCCTCGAGTGCTAGAGATCCCGGGTTCAGGCTCCGATGCAGGCTGGGATTTTGTTCATCGGGACTTCTAGTGATTTCCCCTTGTATCTGGGAAGTAAGATTGGACGCCGGTGTATATTGTTGAGCACGTTAAAAAATCCCTTGGCCGAAAAGAGTAGCCTAACGGCGCTGCCCGGGCAAAAATTGAGAGTTAAAAATCTATCCAAAATATTTATGGCTCACCGCCGGTACTACGAAGTTCGTGCACTGCGCTAGAACCTCTGACTCAGGCTTGAGTAAGAAGTATAACAAAGCACTTATGGGTTATTACCCTTGTGCCATGATGTTGATTAGATGTGTAAACTAAAACTAAACTAAACTAAAAGAAAACAAAAAGTCAAGAATGTAACGGACCTTTTTCATGCCAGTTAAAGCTTAGTTGCGGATCCGTTACAGAATTTTTCAGAACTCACGAACCCGCAATTACAAATTATTATAAAATATGAAGACAAATATATGAAGACAAATCGGCACTCAGTGGGAGATCTGGTCGACAAACCCTGGCCGCATTTACTTTCCGTGACTTTACCTGGTACCCATTTTAGACAGGGTAAATCTCATAACCAAATTTACTTTTAAAACTGGAAACGCGTTAGCGCGGTCGATATGAGACTCGCTTTCAAATCCAGCTGCGAGTCGCTGCAGCCCATGGCCGGTTTTTGAAACCGGGTGGTTCCCGGGGTTTACCCAGCCTCTTGGAAATGGGTACCAGAGTTGACACTCTGGGGTAAATGGGGGATTGTCGCTGTAGATACGACGTTAAGTGCGGACGGCAACACAGGCTGACAATTTCTTATCAGTTGTCCGAGTGTTGGCAGAGCACTTATGGTTTATAACCGTGTGCAATGACGCTAATCCACATCTCCTGACTTCAGTTCTACTGTAAAAGCCATCCAGTTTGATGCCTTCATGTATCAAAGTCAATCGGTTCTGCTTCATTGACTCTAGTTTTACCCCTTCGAACCGCTCTCTCTCTCTCTCTCTCTCTCTCTCTCTCTCTCTCTCTCCTCCCCCCCCCCCACACCCTCAGAAGGGTTAGCTGCCTCCCGAGAAAGTCGCACAAAGTACTAACATGTAGCTTCAACAACGATCAACATGGATTTATGTAATTTTAATTCTATTCCTGGCTGGGTTTTGCTTCATCGCCTCCACTGTTATCCCCTTGAATAGGTCTCTCTGTCCTCAGAAGGGTAAGCGGCCTCCCGAGATAGTCGCACGAAGCACTAACCGTGTAGCTGCAACTATGATCAGTAAGCATTTCATTGTGTTAATTATATTTCTGGAATATATTTTTGAAGTGTGGATGGAAAGTAGGAGAACATACAGCAAAGGAATTATTGATGTTATTTTTTTTCCTTATGTGTTCCGGGCCTAGATTTTTAGGGGAACTGAGAAGAGAGCTGCTGCCATTGTAGCAGGAGTGTCGTAACAGACCACCAACTAGGGGTGTTTGCTTCCAATTCTCAGTGTATCTGTTTCAGAAAAGCGGGGCCATCAGTATGCATTAAAATAAGCCAGATCTGTAAAATGGAAACTCATTTTCTGGTGTAAGACCAAATTCCAGAAGTGGACGACAATCTGAACTCTCCCCAAGAGTTTATGGCCTGAAGAAGAACAAAAAGAAGAAGTCCACTATTGCGTCATCCTATTGTCTTATACCTGTTGGCATTAGCGGTTGCCTAGACATTTCTCTTATTTATTCACACCTCTTATTAATGTTCTTAATTGTTCTCAAGCATTAGCTTCCTTTCCTGCACAGTTCTGTAGTAAGTATTGTCTTTTACACGGTGTGACGCAATGACTAAGATATCAGGTCAATATCATCAAACGAAAAAAAATTAACTATTAGCGAGTTAATTTTTGGGTTTATTTATGATTTAATCGTGATATCATTAACGCAGCTGATGCTTCAACTTTTTTTTCACAAAGTGTTTGTTTTTTAGAGTAAAATCTTTGGTCAAAATGCTGGGAAATGTAAACATAAAGCAGAATGAGTTGAGTAACAACTTATATAAAATAAATCAGTGAATATTACTGAGCGGGACAGTGGGATAAAAAGAAATGTATAACATATATTGAGAACACGATAAAATCATCAATAAACCCAAGGATAAACTCACCGGTGTGTGGTTTAGTAAACAGACCGTTAATATTTTTTTTCTTTTGGGTTGAATATATTGACATGATTTCTCAGTCATTGCCCCAGTGAGATTGGCGGAGGTTTTTAATTGGTTGCCACACCCTGCAAAGGTCAACAAGAACATAACGTGTGAGTAAAAATGCAACAGATTGCAGAACCATGCAAATACGATTGTAACTTTGTAAAGAAAGAGAATTATCACCAGTGTCATCTTCACACAAGGACAAATATTGGAGAATGCAATCGAGGTCAATCAAATTCTGTTATGTTCTGTACGGGAACCAGTAAACAGCTTTTGTTCGTGTAAATAAACACCAGCTGTGGAGGGGGCACTGCTGCTGTATGAGGTTATTGAACTCGTGAGTTTGGCCTGCACACTTTTGCAGCACTTATGGTCTTTGTTGGTGTGCATTTATTCAGTGCTGTTCAACTTGGTGGCCCGCGGGTCAAATGTGGCCAGTGTGTATACCTAGCAAGTTGCGGGCAGATTTTTGTCAGGTGTTTTGTTTTAATGAACGGTGATGAAATAGCAAGGACCTAAATTTTAAAATACCTGGGAGTAAATTTTGATCGAAGCCTTAGCTGCAGATTCAAACTTGACACTAGGATTGATGAGGCCAGAAAGGGTTTCGCTGCAATGAGAGTTCTGGCGACCATGTGTGGTCAACAAAGGCTGCTAGTCATCCTCTATCATGGCTTAATCCTACCCGTAAAAGAATATGCATTGACAATCTTCACACTCAGCAAGACACACATCGACAGACTGGAAATAGTACAAAATGAAGCAATGCACCAAATTCACATCATGTAGAGCAATGAAATACCTGGATCTTCAAGATATAAACAGCAGGTTGACATGAGCCTAACGTGAGCCTACTTCAGAATCACTGAGGACTTTACACATTCACTACACGGTGAACTAAATACACGTAAAGGCAACATAATTAAACGAGGCCAGTCTTGGTTGGACTAGGCAGAGACAGTATATTACCCGGTGATTTTCCTTTAAGACAAAACCTGTGTAGAGGAATTGAAAAACATACCAAATGAATACACACAGTACTTTGTCATGGTTGTCACCTTGACAAGACAGTGCCGTGATTTGGCGCCACAATTAGTTGATGAAATAGTGAAAGTACTGTTATAGGAACACACTTCACCTGAAGATACTGATACATATATACAAATGGTTTTGTGATTCGTCAGAAGTGAAGTGCATGGGTTTTAACGGCAGGAACTAAAGAGAAAGTCAAAGAAAACAGTGGAGCCTTTGTTTCTTTCCCTAGCAGCATTACAATGGAGGTCATGGCTGTGACAAAGGCCCTAGAATGGCTGATAACTCGAGTTCACCAATGCAAGACCGTCTACATCTGTCAGATAGAGACGGTCTTGACCAATGCATTTTTGCTTGGGATATCAATGAGTATGCTACAAAAGATAAAGGTGGCATACATACGGAAACAGTGGTTACATATGATACAGCACGCTGCGTTTCGCAGAACCACCTTGATTTTAGTCCCAGTGTATGTTGGTGTGGAAGGCAATACGAGAGCAGACGCTTTGGCTGGCAGTGCGACTATCAGGAGTGAGCCATCTATGGGCAGGAGAGACATCATCATTGTTATACCAGAGACATCATCATTGTTATACCAGAGACTTCATCATTGTTATACCAGAGACATCATCATTGTTATACCAGAGACATCATCATTGTTATACCAGAGACTTCATCATTGTTATACCAGAGACATCATCATTGTTATACCAGAGACATCATCATTGTTATACAAGAGACATCATCATTGTTATACCAGAGACTTCATCATTGTTATACCAGAGACATCATCATTGTTATACCAGAGACATCATCATTGTTATACCAGAGACTTCATCATTGTTATACCAGAGGCATCATCATTGTTATACCAGAGACATCATCATTGTTATACCAGAGACTTCATCATTGTTATACCAGAGACATCATCATTGTTATACCAGAGACATCATCATTGTTATACCAGAGACTTCATCATTGTTATACCAGAGACATCATTGTTATACCAGAGACATCATCATTGTTATACCAGAGACTTCATCATTGTTATACCAGAGACTTCATCATTGTTATACCAGAGACATCATCATTGTTATACCAGAGACATCATCATTGTAATACCAGAGACTAAAGGCTGTGAGACTTTCATTATCGTGGAAAATGATTTATCGCTGAATAGAATGCGTGTACACTTTTAAACCACGGAACCGGAAAACCATGAGGGAGCTACCTGTCGTTACATCAGCTAGAACAGAGTGGGAATGATTAGCCTAAAAACATTTGTAGACATACTCAGAACCTAGGAGGAGATCGGAGCACTTATGGTCATGTCCTATGTGCTCCTGAGTGAACTGAGAAAATCAAAATTATGGCTCCAGAGTAAACTGAGGAAATCCAAATTATGGCTTCTGGGTTAACTTAGGGAAAAAAAATTAAAATGCATTTTCCCTGTAGCACATACGGATGTGAGTAGCTGACTAAATCTCCGTCCTTAAGAAAGAAAATAGGGGCTTTTGAGCTTAAATGCTATAGAAATATTCTAACAATACCACGATATAGAAGTGAACAAAAATACAGAAATTTCAACAGATCTAAACATTAGAGAAAATTGGCTAATAAACAGCATCTTGTCTCGGAAGCTGAAATATTTAGGTCATATCAAGCGCAGTGGCGAATTGGAAAAGCTAATAGCAGAAGGCATGATGCCAGGAAGAAGGGGCCAGGGCCGACCAAGATGGGCACAGGATTTAAGTGACTCCTTGAATATGAAAGTACACGCGGCGGGAGAGCTGGCGAAAGACCGAGTTTATTTCAGGCAGACCGTGATGAGAGCGACGTTCTGCAAAGGACCTGCTACACGATGATGATGATGAGTAAACTTAGTTGAAAAGCCTAGAAGAAAAGGCAAATTGAAGGACCCTATTATCACAAGAAGAAATTAAACCAAACAAAAACTGAAGCTAGTCAGCTTCGTATCACCACAATCACAAGAGGCAGGTTAACGTTTCGGCTGTGAAGCCTTCACCAGGACATTACAGAGGCAATGTTGCAATTACAAATAACTATACTCAAAATTGTCGTCATCTGTGGCTTTGGCGTTACGAACGCGCTTTGTAATGCCGGGCTGCCGGGTTCGATCCCAGCTGCGGGCCTTGCGTTGGTTTCGACAGTGGTATCGAGAAGCCGACCGTCCAGGGGGCAATGGCAAACTACTGGATGTAAACTTGCTTAGGAAAACTACAACAGCCAAAAAATT